>CAHIKZ030004683.1:2995000-3047500 GCA_903632075.3 Acanthosepion pharaonis
CCACAAATGCAACATCCTTCGTTAATATGCCACTACTTCTAAGGGCAAATGTTCCGATAAGCTCCATCCATTAATACAATTTGTTTACAACTTTACACCTAATACCTCCCTTGTTAACCCAACAGCGATAAATCAGCCCCCTTCCCTACATAATCCTTGAAGTAAAGGCTTCTATTGCGAAATCTGCTTGCCAAGATCTTTAGGTTTCTGCAAAATCGTGTAGATGCTTCCCAGAAAACTAGAATCTTAACGTCTTCAATTCAAGAATCTTATCTATATACATATAATCTTCAATTCCTATTTTCACCTCTTACGTTTATATTACACAACTCATGCAGTTGCCCTTGTGCTTTATATTGGGTGGAATTTAGTATTATATTATGAACTGCGACTATAATTTGTAAAATAATTTTTTCGAAAAGAATAATAATAGTTATCTAATGATTCTCTCCCTCTCCCTCTCTCTCTCTCTCTCTCTCTCTCTATATATATATATATATATATATATATATATATATATATATGCTATATTTATGGTTAATATAAGAGGGATAGAGCATGTTTAAATATCAAAGAGTGGTGACAGTTTGTTTCATTCTTGAATACATTATTCAGGAGATCTGAAGATTCTCTTCAAGTATGAAACAGACTGTTGTCACTTGTTGTTGACTTCAGTGTTCACTTTATATTATATTATATATATATATATATATTTATATATTTTATTTATAGAGAGACTATGTATGACATAAGAAGTGCATGGTAATACGTTTCAAACTATTTTGAATTTTAAAAAAAATATATAAAATATATATATATATATATATTTATATAGAGAGAGTTTTTTTTTAGAAAGAGATAGATTGATTATATATATATATATATATATATATATATAATGTCGGTTATGATAAGATAAGGAAAAATAGAAATAGTTTATAGATTTATAGATTTACAGATGTTTCAATTTTATTTATATTTAAATTTCATAAGAAATGAAATATATAAAAAAATGAAAAATCTGGTATTTTTTAGTTTTGTGTGTGTGTGTTTTTTTTTTCATTGGCAAATTAGACCTCACGTGTATTTGTCATCTTTGTTAGAAAACCAACAATTTCTCTTCTTTTACATGTTTTAAAAATTTCTGATGAAGTTTAAATAAATCCGAATCAGGTTAAATTTCAAAAAAAGCTTTCTATTCCTTCCATATCCTATCGATTGTTCGGATTCTAATCAATATTTTATATAACTATATATATATATATATATATATATATATATATATCAAGTTTTGTTGTACAAAACTTAATAATACCAAAGAATAAGCGTAATTTACAAGGCATTTTAATGTAAATTTTAATAGCTAATATCATCCTGTTTTGTCTCAGTCTTATCAAGTTTAATCCTGGGAAATAAAATAATAAACATGTAAATTAAATTGAAGATGGTTAATGAATGGAAAAAAAATCAAGGAAAACTAGAACCCTAATAATATTCAGACCCAGTAAACAATACCTCTGTTTACAGACGAGAGGCTTGTGGGATCTGCTACATAAGGACTCCAGAACCTTCAAATGATATGAAGAGTGGGACCTTGATATATATATATATATATATATATATATATATATATATATATATCCTGATAATTCCATGAGGTAGTACATTGCTCATTGAGCACTCTTCGTTTTAACTTATTACTCGCTGTTTTTTATTCTTTGCTCCAGAGATTTAAGGTACTGAACGATTTCTTTCGTCATGTTCAGAGGTTTTTGGTGCTTTCTATTTTTTCCAATTTTCATCGGATGCCAATTCATTTGAAAATTGTGCTATCCAGGTTTTCTCACCTACCGGGTTTAGATAGATTGACGTTATATATTAGATATGTATTTTTAATGTATTTTTGGCCAATATCATTTCTTAATTCTATAAAGGTTATAAATATAAAAACTTTTTTTACATTATTCGGACTATTCCCCTCATGTTTGTCGCCATATTTATTACAACGTTTCGGCTGTTGTACCCTCCAGCCTTCTTCAGGTGGTTGGAATGTCGAAATTAACCCTTTATTTCGCTGACTGGGGTAGACTGTTCTAGCCCCACGTGACATGTTTAATGGATGTCAGTTATCAGTTATCTCCTGTTAATTTCCCTCTGAAAGTTCTCCATTGCCTTAACCGGGTATTGAACTCACACTCATTGTGTCTTGTCACTGGATGTAACCAACGTCTTTATCCACTTTCAGTATTTATATATATATATATATATATATATATATATATATATATATATATATATATATATATATATATATATATATATATATATATATATATATATATATATATAAATATATATATGGGTGTTAATTTACAGTACAGGAAGTACCTTCACTATTTCATATATATATATATATATATATATATATATATATATATATATATATATATAAATCGATTCTCCTGTCGGGTTCGACGTATGAAGGTCAAGTAGATCAGTTTCAGGAAACTGACAGCCCGACACCGGCACATGAGATTCGATTATAGTGGTGAAGGTTTCGTGCAAGACCATCCACACTTTTGAAGGGCCGAATACAGAGACCTGGTGCACTACGTGCCACAAGGTTCCCAAACAACCTCCCTCAGGTCTTGAATTCAGAGTTGTCCTTCTCCTAGACCAGTTGCCATCCAAGGCTATAGAACCCAGTCTGTCCTGCTATTTACCCATAGCTGGAGGGAGAAGAAGAGGATTCACACCTTTCCCAAGGGTATTAGCACGGAAGTAAATATATATATATATATATATATATATATATATATATATATATATATATATATATATATATATTAGCAGTATAACCCGTCTTTGACTGGGGCAGTTTAAGTTTAAAGTCAGCTCACCCGAAAATCAATATTAGTATCAACAACTGGGTGCATCTGAGGCACATCCCCAAATGGGAGGTAAGCAATTTAAATGTGGAGGTGACCCTGAAAAGGACCATTTTTGGGTTCTCAATTCTGCAAGAAGGGACCTCTTCCATCGATTATCATAATAATAATATAATAATTTTTATATATATTTTTTTATAATTCTAATGATCTTTTGCTTTACATTTCAGCTCTCAAAATTCATTGGACACTGTTTCTTACAGACATTAAATTTTCATTTTAATTTTGAGCAAAGTGTAAAAATTCAGTTTTTTCGATTTTTCACTTTTAAATTTGTAATTCTTCCAGCCAATTTGAACTCAAAATCGACACTGAAGAATTATCTATGAAACAAAAAAGTTCATCGATATTCGATGAAAACTGTGGAAACGCATAGACATCTGATCACACACACACACATACTTACACACACAAATTTTGAGAATATATATATATATATAAACACTATTTTAGTGGTTGCACGTATCCTTGCTTTTTATACAGTAATTAATTTACTGCACGAAATATTTTCAATATTTGATTAGATATTCTTCATTACATTTTATCAAAATTTGCTAATTAATTATCGTGAAATCTCTCTCTCTCTCTCGAAGCAGGAACACAAACGACGTTCGGATGAGTCTTTTAATTGCCTGGAATTTCCAGACGAAAAAAGTAATTCTTTACTTATATTTCACGATTTTTTCCTTCAGGATTTCTACTCAAAAACACCAATGAGTTGACGAATGAAAACTCGTCAAGATTCAATATTTCAACTATTTCTCTCAGTTTTTTAATTAATCAATAAAAAGACGGAAATTCTATGTCATGCAAGCCATTTTCTATGGCAGTGAATGCTGGACAATTTCCACACAGTTGAAGAGACTAAAACCAATAATGATATTGTTCTAAAGAAGGAAATATGAGAATACGATAGAAGAAGCATGTGACCAACTAGGAAGATTTAAGGAAATTAGTATCAAAAACGGATATTTGAAATTACAGAGACACATGAAGAGGAAATAAGGCTTGACATTCACAAGACATACGGAAGGCAATGCCGGCAGAAGTAAACATTAAGTAACCTTACTAAATAGCCGGTGAAAATGGATGACAGGTCCAGCACTTGGAGTTGTAGTAAGGATATAAACCTTTCTAAGATTTACGAAAGGTAGAAGGTTGTGGCGGGCCTTCTGCGCCCAGCGGGGAAGCTCTGTATAAAAGAAGACTAAATTCACGGAACTCAAGCACTATTTATAACAGCTCTCTTACAAGGCAAACTGCACAAAAGGGAATTGGCTTGTTAGTAAAAGATTTTTGACGAAGTACTTTAATTCCAGAAGGACAAAATGTATCGCATTATACATCAACTTAGTGTGATTAGAATATGGGTGAGAAGAGAAGAACAATTTCCTATCATTTTAAATCTCAAGAAGACGCATGACAATGAAATGGAGAAAGACAAAGATAGATAGATAGAAAGAGAGAGAGAGAGAGAGAGAGAGAATGAAAGAAAGGGAAATCAGAAGAAAGAGTCTAGGAAGCCTTTAAGCCGAGAAATAGCAATCGTTCTTCTTAATTTGGAATTGCCATTCTTCAACCTCAAGGCAGTGAATCACCATTCTTCCTAAACCAACTCTAATCGAAGCTGCAACACACCTGACATTCACCGATAAATGGACAGCGTTACAACAAATTACACTTTGTAGCTGGAATCAATTTAGCGCGCTGAGTGGCTGCATTATCGAAGAATTGTTCTTTAAGTAACGGCCCAACACAAAGATCAGCAGATATTCCTTTTAATACTTACTATTGTTCGAAATTTCCGGAATTCAAACTATTCCAGATTCAGAGGAGATATCCATATGACATGTAAACGTTTTATTTTGAATGGATATAACTCCGTTTAACATCCACTTTAAGATACAATGCTGATCATCTTTCGATGAACAGGTGAATTAATTCTTAATATGTGAAAATCATATACCTTCGACATTGCTTGACATTCTATGTAAAAACCGCTAACATTAGAATATAATATAAAATAATACTTTTGTCTGTAATATCCGCAGAGTTACCGAGTTATCTCACTTCCATTGTCTATCAATCTATGAAGTCGCAAGTTATCAGAACTTTCATTTTTGAATTTGTCAAACTGCCTTCTGCTCATGGATGCTTATAGTTGGAAGGTTTGTGGTTAGATGATTCAAGTTTACACTTGATGGCACCAGTTTTCTTGCTGCTGTTACAGTGCAAACATGGCCGCTGCTCCATCAGTGTGCACCATGGGAAAAAAATGAGCAGTGTTCCGATTTCTCTAGTCGGAATGATATTCAAGGGCTGAAATCCATCGGAAGCTTTTAACACAATACGGCAACAATGCCTTACCGCATAGAAGTGTATATGAGTGGATATGAGTGAATAGAGATGTTTAAAATGTCCGGAAAATCGTGACGTACGAAGAGGAGCAGGACGCTCGTCAGCGTCCACCGTCGACATGAATATTCTGCATGCTCGAGAGAGGGTAATGGCGAACTGGTGATGGTCAATGTCCTATGCAGATTCGGATCACTGTTCTTTGTTCCTTCTTTTTGTCTACTGCTGGCGGAGCGGCCATGTTTACACTGTAACAGCAGTAAGAAAAATGTCGAGATGGAGCTCGAACTTCGATCACGTGACTACAATAATAGTAACTATAAACATGCATGAGCAGAAATCAGTGTGACAGACGTAAATATATGTTATGGCGGAAGTGCGAATAATATTTTTACTTGCCCTCGTATTTATATATGCGGGGAAGATCCACGTGATGTAATGATTAGAAAGTTTGTCTCGCCAGACAAATTACTAGTGAATATTGAGTTTGATTATCATTAAGTGCTCCATACTTTCAGCCTTGTGCTACATTAAGTTTCACCTAGTAAATCGCAACATTTATAAAGGGTGTGGCAGAAATGCCTCCTACATTTTAAACTGTAATCTGTGTGGTACTAGTGAACTTAGCGAAGTGGCAATAGTGTCATCAGCGAGCTAGTGTTGTCCCATCTTCTCAGACGCCATTAGTTACTATCATCGCTTGAACCGGTGTGCACCAGCTGAAACGTTTTTGGTTTTTTTTTTTTAAGAATGGTGAATCTACTTGCAACACAGATAGCTTTTCGTGCTTATCCCATGTTACCGCCGATTGATGTTGTTCTGGATAAAAACATAGATACTTCTATGGATTCAAAATTGCATGGCTACTGGTTCAGATCGATCTTTCTGATAATAGAAAACTTTAGAAAGAGTCTACAAGAGTGTATGGCAGATAGAGAACATCATCTAGAGGATGTCATTTTTAAAATAAAATGAGTACAAACTATAGCTCTTTGTTTAAACAACTATGAATTATTTTCTTAATAGCAGTTAACTTGGTCTTTTGTCAATCTTCAAAATGGGGGAGGTAATTCTACAGCACCCTGTATATGTGGATATATGATAACACTATATTGGTTGTCTTAAAATTGACGAGGTTAAGATCGTAGTCCTCGGGATGCATCCTCTTAGTTGTCTGTTTCATAAAGCAACAGTTCTGGGGAAGAATCCGTTTGAGTTAAACTTCATATTTACAAGTGGAATACGAAGGAAATGCGTATGAGTCGACTCTGTGTACATGTCATAGCTGCTTGGAGATGTGATGGTCTGAACTGGTGGATTTTTGGAAATGTAGCTCGTTTGAACGCTCTTGCAACAAACTAATTGAATAAATCTCTATCTTGAGTCTCTCGTGTTTCTTTCATTGGTTGAACAATAGTGAAAATTAGTACCTTATTGCCTCTTTACTACATATTATAAATAATGAACTGATGCATTTTGTGGGGATATTTATGCGTTTCCTTTTCTCTTATGCAGACAACAATAGAAGTTACGTTAAGTCTCTGTTGAAAACATCTGTTCTCGTTTGATCAACAAAGTTGAGCGGTGTCGAGCCCGCTCGGAGATTTAAATGTGGGACGGCTTGGGAACGCTATATACTATAAGCAACCTCGTACAATATGAAATAGGATTTGGTTTTAAATTGTCCATATTTTTTTAAATAATCAAATTCACTCGGAGCTAGGTAGAAACGCTACAAAGACACAAGGTGTTACTTGGGTACTGTCAAATAATTAGAAAATAGAAGAATTTATGAAGAAGCGAGAACAATAGAAGAGTCATCAGGAAGACAGTCGATAATGACTGACATTGCTTTTAAATTTCTGAAGCTCAAATTTGGCCGGACAGCATAGAACCGGAAGAGAGTCCCAGAAGTGAGAAATGAGAGAAAAGAAACTAAGTTACGGATACATCTAGGTAATTCAAATGTAAACTGATCAGACCTTGTTGCCAACCTAGTCAGTTACGTGGCATACGTGATACACGCTTAGGCGATCATATATCTTTCGATACATGACGAGGCAAGTTTTTTTTTTTTCACGCAGTATGTTGCCATTACTTTCTGGGGTAGAGCAGCTGCCATCCAAGGCTATAGAATCTGTCCTGCTACTTAACCATAGCTGGGGGGGGGAGAAGAAGAGGAATCATACCTTTCCCAAGAGTATTAAGCACGTAAGTGAATGGATTGGACTGGAATTTGAACTCGGCTCTCCGATTCCTCTCTCCGAGCCGCTACCCATTACCGTACCTCCACCAATTGGAGGCCAATATAGTATTGCGCTTAAATTCATAAAGGAAAGGTACCATAGTGAAGTGCTCATCCGAAAAAGGAAACCTTTCTGAAAAAAAATAAATAAATAAAAACAAGCAAACCAATCAATTAACGTAATTTTCACAGTACAGTGTAACCCGGATATAAGAGAGTTGTCGGCACCAGAGAAGAAGCCTCTTATATCCGAGTTTTATATACATTAACACAGGCTCTAATTTGGGACCAGAGAAAATCTCTTTTATATCCGGGTTTCTCTTATATCCGGGTCTCCTATATCCGGGTTACACTGTACTTCATTCGTATTCATTTTTATTTGATGAAGTCTATTACCATTAAATGGCTTCTTTTATATTTTTCTTTCCATTATTGACATTTATTTTTAATGAAATACCATCGGCTTTTACGGTTGAAGTAAGTGAAATTTACATTACCGATATGTCAAAAAGTAAATTCGTGTTGGAAAAAGCTGAGGTGTGTTTGAGACAGTTACTGAATCAATCCACTAAAATGATGCTGATGACGATATTTCTTCAGCGGATGCAGGCGAATCCATTCTCAATACCCGACAATTGAGAAATATGAATTGTGGCACATTAAAAACTTAAACGGCATAATAATATAAGGTGTTTAATTGGAGATCAGTGGATATGAATAATTGATGATTTAAACTTTTTACACCGATACGGCATCTTTCTTCTAGGAATCGATTATTTATTACTTACTAACAACTTTAGTATTCAAAAGGTTACCATTTACTGGGATTCATAAATTTACTTTATTTCCTGGAGTATTTTCTTGTAAATATACAAGGGCTAAGAAGACAAAGACAGTGATTTGTATGTATTCAAACTTATCGTAAAGAAGATAGGTAGAAAATGGTAACAAGTAGGTGAAAATAATGCACAACTCCATTATGCATGGAATGTGTCAATGGGTAACATTCTGTTAAGATATATACTTTACGTACATATTATTTGATTTATCACCTTCTTTTTAATTTCATTAGCTAAAAATGTTAATATATGATTTATGCAATTTTTCGACTATATCAAGGTGAAACACCGGTTCTCGTACGATGGTTAACAGCTTGGGAATAACATAAGCTGGAATGTTTGAAATGCCGATGGTGTAATAGTTATAGGCTCAGAATTGGAAATTGGCAAGCCGGGTTCCAATTTCAGTTGGGCTAATTTTATTCACTTACACGCAAATACCATTGGGAACGGTATAAATCCACCTCTTCTTCTTCTTCTAAGATATTGGTCAATTAGTATGATTTGTATCAATAAATAATTATTATTTAAAAAAAATCTTACAATGTAAAAATACTTTATGGATTTAAAACAACCTACAAAAGGTTGATATATCGTAGAAATTAAAACAATAATAATAATAATAATTTTTGTATTTAACTAAAGTGAATATAAGTATTAAAAATTAATCTGAAAAATAAATGTTTTTCGTTATTTATCCGTTTGGATTAGAGTTTCGTGTACATTTTACCCACAATTTGTGGTTAATTATAATCCTACCTCTTCACACTTTCCTTTAAGCGACATACTAGTTGTAAAAACTGATGTCATTGATCAATTATATTTTTAAATTTATGAACAACTAAATAAACCTTTAATCTGCAATATAAACTATCGTTAGAAAATGCAATAACGCTCGGACGGTTGAATGTTTTGGGAGTTTTTTTCACTGATTACTTCTTAAAGTAATCCTGTTTCAGATATTATGTCATGTCCCTAATGTCTTTTCTGCACTGTTTTCAATAAAATCATTAAAAAGATATATATATATACATACATATATATATGTGTGTGTGTGTGTATATACACACACACAGACACATATATATATATATATATATATATATATATATATATATATATATATATATATATATACATATTCTTTCGGCAAAGACGTTTTTGAGTAATCCGAATTAAATTAAACACTTTACAAATTAGAAAATATCTTAAAGGATAAAGATAATTGTAGAGAATTTATATAGGAACTACCTAATTCAAGCGAATTGCACGGAAGTGTATTATCTTTTCAGAAACAATAACGATATCATCGATACAATTTTGCTCCTTGAAAAAGAAATTCTCTAAATGATTAGTATTATAACGTTAAAAGATGATTTTCTTTTTTGGGCAGTCATAATTGTGATGTCGTTTATTTCGTTAACTTTGAATTATACAAACTGTAACCTATTCTTGGTTAAATGCTTGGCGTCCGTTTTTACTTTAAAAAGTTATTTTTTGGACGAGATAATTAGAAAAACTTCTTGCCATTCTCCACCTTGTTTTTTGAATCTTTACAAAAAACCGGAAGTTGCGTCTGACATATAGACAAACGTGGAGAGTAAGAAAATAATCTTGAATTGATTACTTTGTTCGAGGAAAGGATGCTAATTTGATAATAGAAGATTAAACTGGTAAAAGTACAGGATTGAAAACAAGTTCATTTAAATAAGATAAACTCTGATTGCACACATTTTTTTACCAAAGTGTAGAGTATATCGGGTCGATTGGGCGCCAAGAACCGAATTGTAATACATTGGCAAACCTAGCATTCTTTATTTATGGAGTGATTTCCCTCTTGTTAGTCGGCCGATTTAGCACACCTAACATAAAAAGTGGCCCCAAAAGTAGTGAAATTCGAAGATTAGTAGCACTGAAAATTACAGACATCAGCGTGGGAAATCTGCTGATTTGCCGTCACAATTATGTTTGCACTTTGAAAATTGCTGTTTCTAGAAGCATTCTGATTAGCTTAGAGTATCATGTTCAAGATAGCATAGCGGTTAATAATGTTGAAAGTGCAACAGGCGAGTCGAGTAAGCTTGTAATTTGCGTTCACTTTATTCAAATGCCGTCTGAAAAGTGGTGGATCTATTTCTTCCCCACCGCTAAGCTATGGGATGATTATCAGAGGAGACAGTGTTCTTTAGCTCTAGGGTTCACTCATTCTAAAAAAGAGGATAAATCTGATTTGAAAAACGTAGAAGTGAAAAGAAAAAAAGGAATTACTTCACTATATCTCTTAAGATAAAAGGGAAGAAAACCAAGGACTGCCTTCATCAGAAATGTTCGGGGGGGAACATTCTAGTTTTTTTTATGTGCCATATCTTTTCAGGATATTGGCGATCAAGGCTCTCCACCTCCCTCTATACCTTGCAGCTCTCAGCAAGTTTCTTCCCTCTGCTCCCTCTCAAAGACCACGTTCTCTCATCCATGTCACGCGCTGCTTTCTCTTGTCTCTCTTTCCCTCTATTTGACCCATGAGTATCAGATTCTCTAAGCCCTCTTTCCTCATTATGTGTTCCAGAACCTTCATCGTCCTCTTTCTTATGTTACGTATCAGCCTTCTCCTTGTTTGTAACCTCTTTAAGATCTCATCATTGCTCACATGCTCGGTCCATGATATCCTGTAGTCATTGTAGTTATATAATGATGTAGCGATATTATTATAGTTAAAATAAGTTAAATTAATAATATTTCCTTTTGCATAAATATGTGTCTACGAACTTCTTCTTCTTTTGCCATCTCCCTTCAGGACATAGTTGCTTATTGCTCTTCACGATTTCCTACCCTTTCTAGCTTTTAATAAGATTTGTCTTTTCACCTTCCCTACTGGTCCCTGTTTTTTCAATCGTTTGCTTAAACATGTTAATTACATTCCAAACTATTTTCTTCAGTCTCTCTTCTCTTGATTATACCCGGTGCGCAACAAATTCTCAATGAGCATCTTCTTCATTATATGCCCTCGAATTTTCAACTGTCTCTCTCTCAGATTTCAAGTGTAGGCAGCCATTTCATTTCCATTTTCATTGAAACTTCTTCATTATGCACATATTCAGCCCATGGTATTTTCAGCATCTATCTGTATAAACATTTCACTCGCCTGAAGCGTCTTTCGTCTCTGAGGATATTATTCAGCATCCTGCACGAGCACTAATATTATTCAGCGCGGTTTTCTTGGATTCTAACAGCATTTTCTTGTTTCTTATTATTTTGCTTAACATTTAGAAGTCGATATTGCAATCGCAATGAGCTTTTAGATTTCACTGTCACCTATATATCTCTCCCGTTTGACTACGTTTATATTCTCAAACTAAGTAATATTTGTATGCCAATATAGTACTTAATAGTAAATGAAAAGAACACTTCAAGTTCAAGTCGGTCATGAGAAATAAATAATTTAAAAATGATTTCATAACATAGTCATTTCAGACTGTGCTATGAGAAAAAGAATATATATTTAAATCGGTCGAGAAATGGCATAGCTATCGGCATAAAAAAATAACATTTCTGACGTAGACCAGATGTCAGAAGACAAAGCTTACAGAATAAAGATATCTCCTGGGGATAAGAAAGAAAATAAATATTCAACATATGTGTTTATACTTTTCGCAGAGATAACAAAGAACACATATATAAATAAAACAAATGCCTACAACCCTATACATTCACACAGAATTCAAATATATATATATATATATATATATATATATATATATATATATATATATATATATATGTGTGTGTTTGTTCGCGCGCTTAAGGAATGTGTATTATGTGTAAATTGACCGAAAAAAAATCAGTTATTGATTACTTAAACATACCTATATGTTTTATATAAGTCATATATAAATCTAAAAAAATGTAGAAATTCTATGTAATTATGTACGCATTCACACACACACACACATATATATATGTGTGTGTGTGCGTGTGTATTAATGTTATATTCTGGCAGCAAACATTCTTTCAGACATGTTTCGTTGAATATGACAGACAAGAAAAATTTGATGATTTTCTTTTTGAATTCAGTTTTTCTAGTATTCTTAATTTTTACGTTCAGTCGAGGTAAAGGAGTGTAAAAATTACCATTTGTAAAGTTTCTAATTGTCCCAACAAAATAAGAGAAAAGAAATTTTGACCATTTGATACTAAAGTAGAGTTAACAATAAAATTAATTGAATTAGAATAAAAACATTAAAATCACTGGGGCTTAGGGGGTTTTGACATCCTCTTCAGGCGAATGTTAAATTTCAAAAGCAAAGTGGTACCTTAAAGTCGGGGATTAAGAAAACACAAGGACGAAATTAAAAATAGATTTGTGGGTTTGTCTTGATCAACCAATTAAATGTCAGATCTACGCTAAACAAAAACAAAAAAAAATAACGTCAGAGTTTAGTTTGGGAGTTATTTTAGTTTTCATGACATGATAAACCGGAACATCGACAAGTCTTCACTGACAATTATAAGCAGAGTAGGGATGTTTTTCGCTCCGGGAGTGAAGTTGATGGGATCAAACTCATATATAACAATTAATCTGCTTTATGTATCCATCATTATCGCTGTCTTTCTCTCAATTTCTCTCTCTTTCACTCTCTTATTCTCTCTCTCTCCTTCTCTCTCTCTCTCTCCCTCACTCGCTCTCTCTCTCTCTCTCTCTCTCTCTCTCTCTCTCTCTATATATATATATATATATATATATATATATATAAAGAAATATAGTCTTAAGGTTTGCTATATTTATGGAATAAAGCGATCAATATCAGAGATAGAGCGTGTGTAAATATAAAAGTGAACATAGAAGTCAATACTTAGAGGCGACAGTCTGTTTCATGCTATATGCAGGTGGCCTGACGATTGCATATAGCATGAAACAGACAGTCGCCTCTAAGTGTTGACTTCTATGTTCACTTTTATATTTTATATATATATATATATATATATATATATATATATATATATATATATATATACAGAGAGAGTGACAGACAGAGTACATAGTTAATATTTTGATAAAGTTTACGGCATATTAGTACAATAGCTCTTCTGCCAATGGCTGTGACAGATACGTAGACGATGGCACATAATACGATAATGTTAACATTACTTAGTATTCCCAGTGCAAGCAGGTGTCATTCCATTGAGAAATGCAGCTGCTTCGGCCGGTTAATTACATTGAAACCCAGCTGCTTCGGCTGGTTAATTACATCCGTATGATAGGTGTCCGTTTCTGGGCTTCCGTCAAGCTGAGTGGTCGTTTGGACAATTGGTACATTTTCTGGACATGGTACTTTTACTGTTTTTCGATATTGGTCAAATTAACGTCCTTGTATACTTAGAACCGGTTATGGGTGAAGCCGATGGCGGCGTTGTAGAAACGCTCGCCAAATTCGACGCATTCTAAGTGCTCCAGAGACAGACCGCATGGTATTCACTGCACATATCCCAGAAAACGGAAGATCTTGCATCTACGCAGCAAGACCGTCGTACACATGTGCTGATTGTCCTGAGAGAGTAACCTATGGGACTGAATATCGATCGCTCGTGTTCAGTAATGAGAGCAGTTTCATCCATCCTGAAATAGGTGTTTGCGGATATATATATATATATATATATATATATATATATATATATATATATATATATATATGTATATATATACAAACATATAAAAATATATGTGTGTGTGTATATATTCATCTGTAAATATTATATATACATATATATATATATATATATATATATATATATATATATATATATATATATATATATATTATATATACAAAACCTCCTACTTAACCACAGACCTACGGTAAGACACGGTAAATTGTGGCTGAATTCGTCTGCCAGTTCTACGTCTCGCAAGCAAACACTGATTTTACATATATATATATATATATATATATATATATATATATATATATATAATATATTTATATATATATATATATATTTGAATATATATATATATATATATATATATATATATATATATATATATATATATATATATATATATATATATATAGATAGATAGATGCTGGTCCGAATAGTAAGGCATATAAGACATTGGTTTCTATCTGAATTCAGATTTGATCCACAATTTTCAAAAAAAGAAAGAAAAAGAAAGCGTAATTAGATACTTCTCTTCAGCATTGATTTCGAGAACTGGGAGGGAAGCATTTAAAAGACGAGACATCCGTATAGTTTATAGATGAGACATCCGTATAAGACTACAAATGTAAACATTTGTAGTCTTATGACATGGAATTTTTCCGTGGTGCTATGGTTATGAAAGTGGTTTCGTGCAGTAGTTCCAATGAAGCACTCCTGGGGCGTTTATCGTGTCTAACAATTTTAGTCACTCATTAAATAAACTTAAGGATCAAGTATCTTCGCATTACGGTCTAGAAGACAAGTTTTTATTTATTGATTTTTTACTAATATTCACTCAAGGATCCACTCAATGTATAGTGTTGCAGTATAGAGTTGCGAACGAACTGGAAAATTAATCCTAAATGGAAAATAAGGAATAAACCTCTACACCTGTTCGAAAACGGGAGAGGAGTGCGAACAGGACGATGATTTAGACTATCACCTTTCTGTATGTCTCTGAATTGGAACCAGACCAAATAAAGCCTATTAAATTGATATTTAGAATGCTATCGAAATCCACGTCATGTTTTCATATCCACAACATCTACGTAATATAGCATGTGTAAGATGATATGATACCAATTATCTATCTATCTATCTATCTATCTATCTATCTATCTATCTATCTATTTTTTTTTAAATATGTATAGTTGTATATTGGGGTAGTAATCACACTTTAGTACGTGTTTTGTTAACGAAAACTGACAATATAATCATAGTTACTTTTTATCATATTTTTTAATATGTTTACTACATTATTATTCCTTTCATTCCTGGGCTTAATAATAATAAGCACACACACACACATACATACATACATATATATACACACACACACATATATATATATATATATATATATATATATATATATATATATGTGTGTGTGTGTGTGTGTGTGTGTGTGTGCGCGGACGCGCGTGGTGGGTTGAGTTTTAGACAAAACCTAAACATCATCCACAACGTTACATTTTGGAGTGCTTTGTACTGCTGTCGACTTGCAGCACATTTGAAACATTCTCGTCTTACATTTTGTATAGTCTAGCCAGTGTCAAACAGCATTCCCGAGAGTAAATGATGAGTAGTCATACAATTGTCACTGTTCTTTTAAAAAATGGATATTTTTCCGTAAGACTTGACGCCTGTTATATGTATTCAAATATCACAAAGAGCAATTTGCTATATTAAAACTGATAAAAATGTGTTATGGTGAATTTAATCAGGCAATAATACGAACAAAAAAAAAAAATTATAAATGAGAATATGTAACAAGTAACAACTTCCAGCCAACTGTTCAAAAATGTTGTAATTCAGCCAGACTAAATAAAACTCTATTCATATGTTATTCTTTGACGATGTTCCTGACAATTACTGATTGAATGAGCAATAATATATTATGCATGCCCAATAACGATCTAATATCTGGGATTTCCTCATCATTCAGTGTCATTTTCTTTGTGTTGCTATACATCCTCGTGAATGTCGCTGTGTTTACCTACCAGATAAGGCTAGGTTTCTGCATTCACTTGTGTTAGGATAAGTTTTAAGGCAATCTAATCGCAATAGCATTATTCATCCGATTGGATTTCTACAACATATTCCTCTATTTTTTCTGAGAAAACAGAAGCAATATTCGTAGATTATATATATTTTTTTCTTTGGTGCATTTCAGAAAATGTGACAGTTTTATTTTATTTACAAAATAACTATTTTTTCCTTTTTACAGTTGTCAACTCTGAATATTAACGCACAAATCGAATAACTGTAAGGCTGTTATAATAGGGAACATGTTAAACGGATTCCCAAATAAAAATCATTGTTGAACGCAAACTGCACACTATAGAAAATGATATTGTAACACTTCATTTGGCAACAGGTAATTAGAGAGATCATAGATAGATATAGATGCATATAGATAGATAGATAGATAGAAACATGATAGACATAGATAGATAGGTAGATAGATAGATAGATAGAGATAGAGAGATAGATCAGATAGATTGATAGATATAGATCATAGATAGATAGATAGATAGATAGATAGATAGATCATAGATAGATAGATAGATAGATAGATAGATAGATAGATAGTGAGATCATTGATAGATTCATAGATAGATAGATAGATCATAGATAGATAGATATAACATAGATAGATAGATAGATAGATAGATAGATAGATAGATAGATAGATAGATAGATAGATAGATATTCATACTGATGGCATCCTCGTGATTCGTTTCGTATATCAGGAATGTCTTACATCCCGCCCAGAATGTTGATAACGATAGAACAAATCCTTTTTTCCCCCTGTCTGTGAATTGTTCTAGTTGTCGAAAAAGGCGTCAGACGAAATGCTACGAACAATAACTCACAGACATGAATTCATATTTGAAATTTGAATTTAATAATGACGACTTGATAAACTTGTGGAAATCCATTGTTATAGGCCCCGTAGATATCAATATTATTCTAGCATGTATATTTTGTAAATGCCATATAGTATAGGGCTACTATGTATTAATTAGACAAAATTGTAAATTTAAAATAACTCATATATAAAACTAATAAACAAAATAAATATCGAAAAATAAATTAGGAAATAATGCGAGATGAACAATATTAAATTATTTAAAAAAAAAACAATGAAACGCTATAAAGCAGCCATTTTCATGGTATTTCCTCAGCCAGGTTTATATAGGCAAATGATGTTTGGAAAATGGAATGGTAATAGAAATAAATAAATAAAAAAAAAAGAAAGAAAAACTATGAAAAAATCAAAAGAGAGAATAAAGGAAAAAGTGTAGAAATATTTAGAAAAAAGAAGGCAAGTAAATATTTAATATGTGATAATTTATTAAGAAAGAGACAAAGAGAAGAGGTAAAGAAAGAAAATAAGCAAGGAGGAAAGGATGAAAAAGAAGGAAAGAAAATCTGTGGCAACATTTTAAAAAAGACAGAAATAAAGGAAAAGAACAGTGCAAATATCTTTAGAAAGAAAGATGAAAAGAAAAGAAATCTATAAAAATGTGAAAACATTAGGAAAAAAAGAAAGAAAATGTAGAGAAATACAGAAAGATTGTGAAGATGTTAAGAAACAAAGATCGAAAGTAAATATATAAAATGTGGAAATATAATAAAGAAGAAAAGAAACAAACAAAGAAAAAGAAAGAAAGAGAAAGAAAAGAAAAACGGCGGAAACCTCTTAAAAAAGAAAGAACAACTCTGGACAAAATAAAAGGAAAAAAAGAGAGGAAACATAAAGGAAAACGAATGAAAATAAATATTAAATATGTAGAAATATATTAAGAAAGAAACAAACGAAGTCAGAAAAATTTAGAAAATAAGCAAGAAAGAAAGGAAGAAATAAAAATAAAAATGCGGAAACATTTAAAAAGAAAGAAATGAAAGTATAAAACGGTGAAAATATATTAAGAAAGTAGAAAAGAAAGATATAAAAATATGAAAACATTCAAAAAAAGAAAAAGAAGAAAAAGATGTAAGAAATAAAGAAAGAGTGTGAAGATATTAAAAAAAAGATCGCTAAGTCATCTGGCAACAGAAATTCCTGTACTATTAATTTAGCAAAAGGTATTGAGTTCAATTCTATTTCCAAAGTGTGACAGCCGTACATACAAACATGCAGAATAAACATATAAGACTTAATTCTCGAAGTGCAGACAAGGTATTTTGAAAAGCACAACCGGAGAACTGTCGTTATTTAGATAGATGAAGGTGAAGGTGAACTCCGAACACTCCATGAAATAGATGCAATACTTCCTTCTAAGAATTTCAATAAACTTAGCACTCTCAAACATTGAATTAGTCGCAAGATACGACGATTAACTCAACGTGTTATCACAGCGTATCTTAATAAATCTTTTAATGTGAATGGTGTAAAATCGGGGAAAACATTTATATTGCCTCAATAACGGTGAGTTATTGCCAAGAAAAAAAAACCTAAATAATTTAAATTGTTCTAGAGATTTTTTCCTTTCTTTGTTTAATCAATGGTTTTATTTTGAACACGGTAAGCGTTGCTCATGTGGATTCTGTAGTAAGTAGGTCTTTAGGTAGAGTTGATAATTTCATCACGAAACGGTTTAGAATTTAAAGATGTTCAACTCCTAAGCCGGTTGGCAACCAGAGCTAGAGGGCCCGGTTTGCGCTGATATTAACTGGGAAAGGAGATGGATTGATACTTTCCAAGTGTATATGTGCGGAAGGAAACACAACTGTCTCGGCTCAAATTTGAACTCGGCCAGCTAACCGCACTAAACCCGCCAATGTAGCTATATGTACATCCATTTTATATCTATTTTGCCTTAAACAGTTTTAGATTTATTAAATCAATAAATTTATTAATTCATAAACTCAACCGAGTTGACAGATCAGAAAAAAGATAAATGACTCTTTTAGGAAAATCAATGACAAAGTGGAACTTCATCGGATTAAAGTTATCCACGGGGATATAAAGGAGAGGGGGACAATGAAATTTTAATCTTTAATTATTTCAGAATACGAACTTGGATATATACTCTCTCCAATTTAATATATTGTTTTGTTTAGGTTTTTATCTTCTTTGTTATTAAGTACCCCACATTGTGATAATAGAAGATCATCCTAATTTTATAAGAAACTCAACGTAAATTTACTGTGGATTATCTAGCCATTACATCACTTTCTTTACGCTTTCGTCCTAGTAAGATAAAATCTCTTTTAATTAAAAGTAGCATTATTAAATCGAAATTATGGTTAAATATTTTACGCTCAGCAACCAATGCAGTGAGTGTGTTGTTTAGTATACCATCCCTTTTGTGTTCGTATAATCTCTTATTTAGAAAAAATATGACAAACTGGAAAGGTTTTTGACACGTTTCATCCATTAGGATTTCATCGAACTGGGCTTTGTTTGCCATATTTTTCTAAATACTGTTTGTTGATATATAAAACTATAGGAAATTATATATCGTTATATCATAATCTTTTACATAAATTCCTAGAAGTTTCTCTAATGTATTCAATGTGGCAATATTACAGGTGAGTAAATTTCTCAATCAAGTTTAGTTTATTATTATTTTGTTTTGTATTAATTAAGTCTTTTATTATTTTAGAAGCAGCTGTAACAATATTTATGATAAATTTTGATAAATTCTTATCAGTTCTTACCAATTTATCATTAATTTCTCCGAAATTATTCCGTTATATAAGAAGATTATATAGCATTTTCTCTCATAAACTTATATAAGTTAATATAAGTATCATAATTTTATGTCAAGGTCACCAAGCAGTTCCAAGAGTATTTTGTGAAATACTTTATCAAACGCTTTTGTATATATATATAGACATATATTTTGGAAAGATATTAGAATATTTCAAAACTTATACTCGGAGCAAACTGGCTGCATACAGTTATAAAATGAATTCAGTAAATATACAAAAGAATAGAAAGGAATGTAGAACAAGGATGTGACTTCTCACTGGAATTATTCAATCTATAGAGTGAGACGATTCTGAGAGAATTCCTATCAGAATTCATTATTGGCAGCCTCAAACTTAACAATATTAGATACTAGTATTATAAGCCGTTTTCGACCGGGTGTTTCATTACTGGGAATTTATGCCGTTCATTTGGAACAATTTAAGTTTAAAGTCAGCCCATCCGAAAATCAATATTAGTAGCAACAATCGGGTGCAACTGAGGCACATCCCCAAATAAGGGGGGGGGGTGACAAAGTGAAGGGAGGGGACTTAAAAGCTTAAAATGGTGATTTTTGCGTTCACAATTTTTCAAGGAATGAACCTTTTTCATGGACCGTCATAATAATAATAATATACGATAATTGTTATTTATATAATTTTTTTTATAATTCTAATAATCTTTTGCGTTAGATTCCAACTCTATAAATTGATTGTATGCTGTTTCTTACAGACATTAAATTTTAATTTTAATTTTGGGCAAATTGTAAAAAAAAAATCATTTTTTTTCGATAGTTTACCTTTAAGATAATTTTTTCCAGCCAATTTTGACTCAAAACCGGCAGAGAAGAATTAAAACAATCAAACGAAAAAAAACATCAAAATTGGATGAAGACTGTAGAAACGCATAAACAACATCCGATCACATACACACATACATACATAAACATTTTGAGAATTATGGATATAGATGGAGACGGCACACTCTTGATATCAGACACAGAAAGGAAATTATAAGAACTTCTACAGAGGGTAGTAATGAAATGCGAGAAGAAATGATTAAACATCAATTTCAAGAAGACATAAATTATGATTGTCAGTAAAAAGGAATAGCCCAACATAAGAGTTACAAATTGGAGATCCCAAAATCATGCAATTACAAAATTTAAATATCTGGAAAGTGCTTTATCAGATGACGGCCACCTCTGTAAGGTCGCCTCTCTGTGCCTTTTTAATAAAAAACGGTAATTGTTTAGAGGAGCTAATCTGTATGGTACCTGAATTGTATAAATTTAAGCGCAATACTAGACTGGTGAGCGAGATCTCATCAATTTAGAATTGAAATCGCTACGTCTAGTCGTAAGTTCTAACATTTTCTTTTCGTGCACCTGTCGGACTTTCGACTCCATATCTTTCCAGTCAACTTTAATCTTCAAAAATTTAAATGCAATTTCAATCGCTATCTATTGTCCCCCTGATTAATCGGTTCTTTTTCTGTTCATTATTAATGTTTCTGTCCTTAATGTCTCCCCATACTGTAACCCGTTGTCTTCTAGTGGCATTACTGCATCGCTTGGCGTGATTCCGATTAAAAAATAGGACAATTATTCTCGATCGATGATTTCTGCTCACGAAACATATCTTAGCATTTCTTTAAATAAATTATAACTATACAAATAACGTATAAACAGAAAATATATTAAATAATTGTCGGACAAAATCCATTTAATAAAAATAATAATATTAATAATATATCATCAAATAATATAGACGTATTTTGTCTACTCATTTTCCAATTGTCATATCACTTTCTTGATGTTACGATGAAATTCACCAAGGATGCTGCCGTAGTTATGTTATTTTTTAACCAGTGTACTTTCGACCTTTCCTGAGCTCATCTTCAGATGTAAATTGCAACGAAAAACTTATTGTAACTGCGATAAAATCTGCATGAGAGACTCAGTATAAAAATAAGTAGACACAATATGTCTATATTATTCAATGAAATATGTTTGAATGAAGATATGCTTCCCCCACCACCACCACAGGCAATATAACTAGTATCGTTCGTGCAAATCTGCTGGAAATTCTTGACGGTGACTCACGACTCCATTGAACTATTTTACGGTCGCCACACCAAATTTGCATAAAGTTTACTATTTAAGCTTTTTTTTTTCGCCCGAAATATATTTGCGGCCTACGTAAGTTTTATGGGTGCGGAAAGTGGAATAGGTGTTGCTGGAGTGATTGAAATAACCCCTTAGCACTATGACTTTGCTAAAGGCATGAATCCATTTCCTTCCACGTGTGTAACTGACAGCACTGTTTGGCAGCAGGAGTCTCATCGCGGGGAAAACACTGTATCTACCTATCTACAGCATCTAATTAAAGTCAGTAAAATTGTTTTTCAATTCTGACTTTTTTTCCTTGTTGCTCTTGAACAACTTTTGACAGTCATGGAAGTCAATCTAGGCAGGAAGATTTATTTCAATTTCCGTTTCCTGTCAAGTGTAGACAGTTCACTTTTAGTCTGAAGACGAATCCTTGCTGGTGAATATTTATTTTATAAAAGAAAACAAAACACACGCACACGCGCAAAGAAATATTTAAGAAATACCAAATAATATAAACCGTAATCATCAAAATACCTATTTTAAATAATAATAATAATAATAACAATAATAATAATAATAATAATAATAATAATAATAGCCCAAAATGCAGATTCTGTGATAAATATCCAAAAACCATTGATCATCTTGTATCAGGTTTCTCGATATTGGCACCCACTGAATATAAAACCCGGCATGACAGTGTAGGCCAATATCTGCACTGGAAAATTTGCAACTTCTACGGGAAGGAAACTGAAAGAAAATGGTATGAACACCACCCAGACCCGGTTACGGAGATAGGACCTGTTACAATTCTATGGGACTACACATTACACACAGACAGAACAATAAAGGCCAACCGCGCAGAAATTGTTATTAAAGACCAAAAACAAAAAAAAGTGGCTCCTTATTGACATGGCAGCCCCTGCTGACTGCAATGTATCTTTGAAGATATTCAAAAAGCTCTCAAAATACAAGCACCTTGAAATAGAAATCTCAGAAATGTGGGACATGGGAACATCAACAATCCCTGTTGTAGTTGGAGCCCTATGAATTGTTGGAAAAACTTCCAGTAGACTAATTGAAGGGATTCCTGGAAGTCCATGCCTCAAAGAGATACAAAAAATTGTTCTGACAAGTACCGCCCACACTTTACGAAGGGCTTTATCTATGTAATTTTTTTTTTTTGTCAGTGGAAAGTGTCATGATGCCATCGGTAACCTTAGGATTCTGGGCGGGACACAGAAAGAAATGTGTAAACGCCAGAAATCAAAGGGAATAAAAAAAAAATAATATAAAACACGAAATGAGAGAGTGGACCAAAATCTGCACTGGAAAATCTGCAAATTTATAAACACCACCCAATCCTGGTTACGAAATTATAACCCGTAACAATTTTATGTGACCTTACAATAGATGCAGACAGAAAAATCAAATTTAATCGACTATACATCGTAATTGGAAACCGCAAAAAAAAAAAAAAAAATAAATAAAATGTGACTTCCGTTGACTGTAATATATTTTTGAAGATCTTTAAAAAACTATCAAAATACAAGGCCCTTAAAATGGAAATTTCAAAACTATGGCAATTGAGGCCATCAACAATTCCACTTGTAGTTGGAGCCCTCGGATTGATTAGAAAAGGGTGCAATAGACTCATTGAAGGAATTCCTGATAGCCCAGGCCTTAAAGAAATACAAAAAAAAAACTGCTTCTACAAGTACAGCCCACGCTTTACGAAGGGCTTTATCTACGTAAAATATGTGTGATTTTTTTTTCAAAACCGCTCAGTGGAAAATGTCATGATGCCATTTCTTGAGTCAATTGCTTCGTCCACCGCAAGGAAAGTTGGCTCCCTGTGCCCCGCCAGGAAATTTTTCTCCCCTGAATCGATCCTTCAGATATACACATCAACAATTCTCGCTTGCATGGAGTATTGCTGCCATATATGGTCTAGAGCCCCTTCTCGGTGTTCTTAATAAGATCCAGAGGTGGATATGCAATATAATTGGCCCTGATCTGGCATCTGGTCGACAGTCGCTCTCTCACGGAGGCGCAGTCGCCTCTCTCTGTCTTTTTTACAAATACTTTCATGGTAATTGCTTTGAGGAGCTGCATTCGCTGGTTCCCAGACTTCATGAATTCAAGCGCCCTACGAGGCTGGCATCCCGCTCTCACCCTTTCACTGTTGGAACTATTAAACGTAGCCGTCTCTTCTACTCCAATAGCTTCATATATCGAACCTCTCGCCTGTGGAACTCCCTTCCCTATTCCTGTTTCCCTGATTGCTATAATCTCCAACTATTCAAATGTAATGTCAATCGACATCTCCAGGTGCCTTGATCTATCCACTATCCTTCTCCTCATCCTTTCCTCTATCACTTCTATCTGATCTTGCTCCAAATCTTCTGTAACCCCTTGCGTCCTAGTGGCTTCCCGCCTTGCTTTGGGTGAAACGCTTAAAAATAATAATAATAATAATAATAATAGCAAGATAAAACTCTTCATTTTCAATACTCTGCACCTACCAGACAAACCCCGTACCCATCAGAGGTTACGTATTGCAGGCTGTTTGGTTGGTTTTGTTTGGAGGTATACCAACCTCTATGGGTTGTTTAATGCCGAAACCTAAATATTTTGAAATGAACTGTATGCCTTCACCTAGAGAAAATATATTGGGCATTTTACTATAAATAGGTATTATCGGTAAGGTTTCTTTTATAGAAAAATGTATTGCTGGTATTTTTATACTGTCAGAGGATTTTTCCTCTTGTTTGGGGGGGGTCATTATTTGTCCATAGTTGGAACCCTAACAAGTCCTACTACATCGAATCAGGGTGAATCTGCAGTTAATAAGTGGTTCCACGCTTCTTAAAACCACTAATCACCCGATCAGAAACTTTGTTTAATTCTTGCTGCACTATACCAATGCTTGAAAATTACCAAGCAACCATACTGAAAAATTTTGCTGGCTCGAAATATAGATGTCGTGATAAGTATCCATAGAAAATTGACCATCTTGTATCAGGTGATACAGTGTTACCACGAACTGAATATAAAACCCGGCATGTTATATTGGGCCAATATCTACACTGGACAATATGACATTTTTACGGGAAGGAAACTACAAGAAACTGATATGAACATCACTCAGACCCAGATATAGGACCTGTAACAATTTTACAAAGATAGGACCTCTAGCAATTTTATAGGACTTTGCAATACACAGACATGATTATCAAAGACCACAAGTACAGAATGTGCTTTCTTATTGATATGACAATCCCTGCAGATTATAATGTATATTTGAAGATCTGCAAAACTTTTCTATCACACTTCTCGCTCGTGGAAACATTTTTCGGCTTCTTGCTTGCCAGTCAATATGGATCTTCAAAATTTAAGTGCAATGTAAATCGTTATATTCTGTCTTCTTAATTCTTGTTCTTTTATTGTTATCTCTCCTTAAAAGTGTTTTTTCTCATATTCTCTAACACTTAGTAACACCATGGAACTTTGTGTTTTCTTAATACCTGCTTTTTTTCTCATATTCTCTAACCCTCTGTAACCCCTGCTACGTAATTTATACTCTTTATTTATCATCTCTCAGTTGCGTCTCTGTCCTTGGACAGAGTGCGCTCAGGGGCTTCTCTGTCAAAGGACAGAGGGACAACTGAGGAAAATTATACTGAAGAGGTGCCCAGCCCTGGGGAAGAGCTGCCCGAGGCCGTGCCTTCCCATTGCACAAGTGGGAGGGATCGGTGCTCGCACCGAGGCCAGCGCAACCGACGGTTGCGGGGGATGAGGGGAATTTTTGTCCCTGCCCGAGTGTACGCGCTCGGGTCCCCACATTAATCCGAACTTGTGTCATATCTCATTTTCGTGGGTGAATGGGTAAACACCGTAACCCCTTGCATCTTGGGGTGAAATGAGTAAAAAGAAATTTCGTCGGTATTTCATTTTTACGGATGGATTTTCACACGGATAGCTTATTTTCCCCAGAACTGTTTCTGTGTGTTACAAACGCCCATGTAGACCCTTCCTATAACATCACCTTAACTATTTTTTTTAAATTGAAGAGTCAATCAGTATCTATACTCCTTATCTTTGTAAAATCTGTTACGGTTTTTTGGGTATATAACGCCTATGACTAGTGAGTGAGTCAGAATGACTTATTTCCCTTTATAGTCGACCAATAGAAGGTTGACCAATCAGAAGCCGCCCAACACTGTATTCGTCGTGTATAAAGGCGGCCATCTTGTTTCCTCTACCGGAAGGACCAAAGGCGACCAGGAGAAGGATGAACTACACTCTGCTGTGATATCCACTGCGAACCTAAAGTACGCTTTCGTACTGTCTCCGAAATATTCACTGCCAACCTCTGGATTCAATACTCGAGGACGACCGTCATGAAAATGTCTAACAAAATATCCCTTCTTTCTAACTACACTTACATTCATAGCACATGCTTCATTCCGTAACCATCTACCAAGAGTGAGTCTTGAGCCTTGTATTGATAAACTTTCGTATAGAAAACACACTATATAATATCTGTCAATAAATTCAGTTGTTGTAGCTTATTACATAATGAGGAAGATAAGTTTTGAACATTTCATTTTATTTGTTCGCTATATATTACGCATAAATACCCTTGGGAATGGTATGAATCTATCTCTTTCCCCACCAAATATGAGTTGAATAGCTGAACAAACGGGGTTTTTGGTTGGCAATCAGTCTACTGCAGAAAGAAATGGCAAACTCAGTTATGTGTCATGCGTAATACATGCTTGGGCGATCATGTATCTTTCGATACGTGACTGACGAGGCAGATTCTTTCCCTCAGTAGGTTGGCATTTCTTTATGCCGTAGACCAATTGCCATCCAAAGCTGTAGAACCCAGTCTGTCCTTCAATTTACCCATAGCTGCGGGTGGGGAGAAGATTTCTACTTTTCCCAATAGTATGGCAAAAAAAAAAAAACAGTTGCGGGAAAATATTTTCCCTAACCAGCCATGAATCGGTAAACACATGATACCCAGGCGTGTATCTCGTATGGCACTTACCTGACTGATCTATCTATCTATCTATCTATCTATATATCTATCTATATATATATATATATATATATATGGAGAGAGAAGGGGGAGAGAGGAAGAGAGAGAGAATAATGATCAGAAGAATACAGGGGTAAATAAAACATGTATTAAAGAGTGTTTGCTGCCTAATTACACGGTTTTATCGGAAGCTCCTCCAACTCTTCTGGACGGTATTTTTGTTTACGTTTGTGAATGCTGCCATAATCCTTGCATTCAGTCCATCTTTGTTCTTACAAGCAGTTTTTTTTTGTTCACTCGCTCAATTGTGCACTACACATAATCAATTGGGTTGCTGTCTAGGGAACAGATGTCCAGATTTAAAAGGTGATGTGGTCGCAGGAATTGTCTGACAGCCATGACTGGGTCCTGCTTGTGTAGCATGGTTGCCAGACATAGGGTCTTCCAGCAGTCAACCTCTTGAACCAGGGTAGCGCTACCTCGTCAAGGCACATGATGTAGGCCTCCGTGCTAAGCCAGAGGCTCTCATCATGTCCTTTTCATATCAGGACGATCAGAGTGAGTTTTCCCAGCTGCTGTATCTTCGTAATCACCTTTAGACTCATCCAACTCTTTCCGAATCCTCTGCACTGTCCCCATATTGACACCCAAACACTCCGAAAAGTTCGCATTGGAGCTTTCGGCGCGAGTGCCAAGCACTACAGCATGCCGTTTCCAAATTTCTGGCGGAGTGAATTGCGTCATGGTGCTCTTTTTCTCACAGACCGTGCCCAACTGACCCTACTATAATTTGCAGTCGATAAAATTATAAACAAACAATACGTATGTGCGGAATTAAAAATTGAATGTAGCGACAATTTAGCCATCGCATCCTGTAGATAGATAGATAGATAGATAGATAGATAGATAGATAGATAGAGATACATTTTTTTGCGTTTGCTTAGGTAATATATTAAATCAAAATAGCGATATAGATGTTGTTCTTAGAAATCCTCCTACGAAGCAGAAGACATCAATCAATTATCGTTCACAGCGACAAACCTTATCGGTCAGATATCCCTTTGTCGATGGCATTTGTATAACTATCGATTCATCAAACGCGCGAAGCATTCGATATTTAGCGTTTTTGTTATTGGACAGTTCCATCGCTACGCTCGGCTTCAGTAACATCATAGAATAGATAAGATGCTCTGAAGTGACGCTCAAACAGTACTGATAAGAGAAATGCATCATTCAACGAGCATTCATATTACGTCTGTTTATTTGTTTGCTTGCAAAGAATTCTATGCTCTTCTTCCTATACATCTTTAGATTGTTTGAAGTTAAGTATCGACCCCGATCTCTGCTTAGAGTTGTTCCTCTCTTTGTTTTATTTTTATTTTATCTGACGCAGTATAACCAACCAACCAACCGTATAATGCACCAGTTTTCGTATATAACCATCTGTGTCTTATATATCTATGTATGTTTAATTTTTTATCTATCTATCTATCTATCTATCTATCTATCTATCTATGTCATTTATGAACACGTTCATTTCTTTGCGTTTCTGGATCATATTTAGATCTTATTCTATATATCAGTATGTTCTATGTATGTATGTATGTATGTATGTATGTATGTATCTATCTATCTATCTCTAAAAAGAATACCCGCTCGGCCCGGTGGCTAGGATCAAAGTGTAGTATCTGTGCTTTGTGAGCTGCCGAGCCGGGTGTCTGTCGAACTCTCTGCTTGCAGAGGGGAACCCGGACGAAGCTCCGCCGAAGGGTGGGGTTTCGTTCGGGGAGGTTGACGGAACTAGCCCGCTTGGACGGGTTTAGATGGGTTTTATTTTTGGCTGGGCCTACGGGCTCGGACATACCCACATTAAAAAGGCCTTGTGCCACATTCAATTCCTGTGGGTGAATTGATAAATACCATCTATCTATCTATTTATCTATAATTATGAAATGGGCTAAGTCCGACAATTATTTTATTATAGTTATTGTTTATACGTCATTTTTATATATAAAAAAAAATTAAGTAAATGCTGTTTATAATAAATAGTATATCTATTTATCTATCTATCTATGTCATTTTCCACCATGTTCGTTTCTGTGCTTTTCTGGATTATATGAAGATCTTACGCTCTATATTATTATCTGTCTATCTGTCTAATGAAAGGGACTAAATCCGACAATTACTTTAATATATTTTAGTGTTTATACGTTATTTTTATAGATACAAATATTTAAGTATATATCGTTTATAATAAATAGTATTAAAAACATTTACCGGCCTGAATATCCGAGAAATTTCATACAAAATATGCGCCCTCCGACATGACTCAAACCTGTATTCTATACGGAACCGTCATATAGCCTGATATGCTAAACCATTTAACTTCAGAAGAAGCATCAGTCTAATTACTGCTCTTAAAGTAAATTTTCCCATAATCTCTCGCAAAAGCTCATATCTGCTCCAAGTGTATCGTAACGTAAACAAATAACATCATATATTATGAAATGGACTAAGTCCGGCAATTATTTTAATATATTTATTGTTTATACGTTATTTTTATAGATACAAATATTTCTGGGACCTTCAGGCCGGTAAATATTGATAATACTGTTTATGATAAACAGAATATTTACTTAAATATGCGTATCTATACAAATAACGTATAAACAATAAATATATTAAAATAATTGTCGGACTTTCATAATATACGACGTCATTTGTTTATGTTAAGTTACGCTTCGAGCTGATATGAGCGTTCGAGAGAAATCATGGGGAATTTGTAGTTTAAAACATTAATTCAACCTTTCTAAACAAGCGCTTTCTCTATAGCGAAATGGTAGAGCATGTTTGACTATATGACTGCTCCGTGTAGGATACAGGTTCGATTCCTGTCGGAAGACGCATATTTTCTATGAAATATCTCGGACATTTAGGCCGGTAAATGTTGTTAATACTATTTATACACAGAGCATTTACCTCAATATTTGTGTCTATAAAAATAATGTATCTCTATCTATAAAAGGCAGGATGTGTGTGTGTGTAACGAATGCACGGCAGCAATTTTCGACGGATTTGCACCAAAATTTACATGTACATGCTCCAAGTTAGGTAAAAGTCCAAGACCGACGTTGTATTTCCCAACTTCCATCGATAGTGGAAATAATCAATTTTTTCATGCTTCTACGGCAGTTTTCATGTAGTTTGTGGCTATTTTCTACTGGCCAGAGTGAGAGCCTTTAGCTGGCTGCCACGAATAGGCAGGAAGATTCTATTGGCCAGCGTGAGACCCAACAGCTGACCGACACGAATGCTAACTAGCATGCAAAAAAAAAAAAAAAAATCGATAGCTGCATTCGTCACAAGTGGGAAAATTTAAATCTGCATGGCACTTTACTCCAATTGGCTCATTCGCTTGCTCAAACTCAACGTTGATTCTGATTCCGCAGAACTGGGTCGGTTGTGAAAAAGTATTTGTTGTTAACATTCTTTTTTCATTCGGTTTTTCAAGTTACGAATCCTTTTTTAAAGCTGATCGTTTTCTGTTTATTTTGTTTAGTTCTTTCTTCGTAACATGTAATGCTTAGTATAGAGCTTAGAAAAGATTTGCAGTGTGAGATAGGCAAGAAGTAAGGCATGTAGCAACATCAGCACGGCAAACCCCTTTAAAGGCAAGGAAGAGCAAAAATATTTTAAGCCAAGTGATAGCGATTGCTGTATGAATCGTTCGATTTTTGAATCAAGCACGGGCAACCTCGGGCCATGCTGCTAGTTAATATATAAATGTATAGTGAACTACCCATGTTTTTTTCTATTAAATATTCTGTCTTCTTATTGATTGAATATATTAATACATTCGTTTATCTTAACTATATTTTCTTAGCATTTCTGTTTATCTATGTTTATTGTGTCCATTGTTATTTCTCTTTTAATCTTTTCATATCTCTCACTTTAGATACATAGTTTTTTTCCATTATGTTCATATCTATCTATCTGTCTATTTATTCAAAGATTTTAATAATAGCTCTTTTATCAATTGATTCTCTGATTATTATTTCTCTGTTAATAAGTTCATATCTCTCATTTTCAATACATTGATTCTCCTTTATGTTCATAACCGTCAGCTTATAGGTTGATCTATCTATCAATCTATCTACCTTTTTCCTCTCATAATTCATATATTTTTATTATGACCATTCATCACTATTTTTCACTCATCGATTTGTATATTGAAATATTGAATTGTATTGCTATCAATTCGGACAGTTTTATGCATACTATCAATTCGATACCTTTTTTTTTTACACTTTCAATCATTCGCTTTTTCATATTGATAAATATTCAAAGAAACTCTTCTTTCCCCCTTTATATTCGGATTTATTTTTCTCAATCTTCTTTATGTGTTTGCTTTGTGCCCAACTTTAACGCCCAGATGCATTCAAAAAATGGAGTCAGAGCATGTAAATATCATAGTTTAGTTTGGTACAGAACTACATGAAGTCGAAAGGAAGATTCCATTTCGCCTCTCCTCTCAACGTGGTAAACTCAGTGGTTTATAAAATCAACATGCATTTTTTCTATGTGCTGCGTCCCATCAGGACCTAGACGATAATGAATGTCCACAATGGACTTTGCAGCTCTTAGGAATATTTATCTTTTTATGATATTTTCTAAATCCTGTCTCACCATCTATTTACTCAAGCTCACTAAGTAGGTTTGTGTTGTTTTCATTTGTCCCACTTGTTTTCAAACCGTCCTGTGCGTATCAGAGTTTCCAATTTCTCTTTCTTCATTATGCACTCTAAAAATTTCAACTATCACTTCCTGATGTTAAGTAAAAGTTTCTTTCTGTTTTTATTTTCTCTAAAACTTCGTCTTTGCTCACATGTTAAGTCCATAGTATCCTCTTCAAATCTGTTCTTCATCTGTCAAGAGATTGTCAAGCATCCACTGGCACAGCGGAGGACTGATATGACGTAACAGTTCAGTACCCATTTTTTTTGTTTCTAACGAGATTTTTCCGTTTCTTAATATTGTGTTTAGCTTTTAGAAGGCATCTTTCGCTATCTCAATGCGCCATCAGATTTCATTGTCGCACTTTCTGTCCTCTGTTAAAACACTTCTCAGTTATTTAGGTTTTGCTGTCTCCAATAAGTAATTTGCATGTTAGTCTATTCATTTTCTAATATACATGCCTTACATCTTGCAACTAATGTTTAGTCGTTTCTTCTCGCTTTCCTTCATTACCTTCTGTAGGAGTTCTTCTAATCTCCTCTCTTTGTTTGCTACCAACACTGTCCCATCTGCATAACTCTGTAGGTTGAATAAATTCGATGAGAAAATATATTCTTGTCTTATACCTGTTTCTATTTTGCATATCTACTGGACACAATTTCTCTCTGTATGCAGGCGGTTTGCTACAAGCATAGGTCCTTGAATATTCTAATATATCTTTCAACTATGACAAGATTAGTAAGAAGTTCCAACAATTATTTTTGAATTTTGAAAATCTGTTCTTTTAATGTCAAAGAAGAGCTGAAAATCTGCAACAGAGTTAACCAAAAATCAGGGGTTATATCTGTTTACGTTATCGTCTAGTATAATTAACATGTAATTGTTTCTTATCTAGAAACGTCTTAACTTTTTGTCATCACAGTAACTGTTTAACATTGTGGTATTAACGTCTGATGAGAATATTATAGATTTCCAGGGGAAAAATTATTGTTTATTCATTTCAGGACTTCATCAAATTAAGTATGGACGTTGAGAGTCAAATCGTTCTTTCGAGTTTTCAAGGAGATCGTTTGTGATCTACTTCTCGTGGTTATGTCAATGAATGGCCTCCCAAAGAATTTGAGAAATATGGAAGTGCCAAGACAATAGATGACGTCCGCGTTTAGGAGCAATTATGTCACTTTTCCCCCACGAGTGTCATGAAAAAGAAACGGGTTGCAGACTGGATCATTTCTACTCTGGACTTATATATATATATATATATATATATATATATATATATATATATATATATATATATATATATATATATATATATATATATATATATATGTGTGTGTGTGTGTGTGTGTGTGTGTGTGTGTAATACATATATATATATATATATATATATATATATATATATAATTTTATATAAAATATATATATATAATATATATATATATAACACATATATATAAAGAAAAACATAAACATATAAAGAAAAATATATATATATATATACATATATATATATATATATATGTATGTTTGTATGCATATATGTGTGTGCGTTTGAGAGAGAGTTTTTGTCTAAACAATAATGCGATTCGAATAAAGTATTGTGTATAATATAAAATTTTGTAATATATATATATAAATATAGATATATATAATATATATAAGGTATACATAATATATATATATATATATATATATATATATATATATGTGTGTGTACTGAAGAAACTTCATATAGAGTATAAAGATTACGAATAGAAATCAAAATTTTAAGAAAATCAGTTTCCTTATTGAGACATATGTGTCCGATAGAGAACACAATGAATGGTATAAGATGGAGATATTTACAGAAAACTTGTTTACTTTTTGTACATAATTAGTAGATATATCATGTTTAATTTATTTTATTATGTATCACCAATTATCCTTAAATTTCCTTCCAGTATATGTTCAATCTTCGTTTTACTTTCTTTTCTTTTTTTTAATTCGATTCTTCAGTCTATGTTTCTATGTCTGTAATCTACGTGTATTGGTTATAAAGCCTTAGCTTCCGACAAGACTCGAAATGCCATTCTATTATCGTGTTGAATTATCTCTTCGTATAAAAGCTTCGATGTGGTAACCAGTAAAAGAAATGCATATTTGAACTTATGAATTTTAAAAAAAAAAGTTTAAATAGTATGCAAGGATAGAATGCGTTTTAGTAATTTATCATATTTCACATGTTTTCATTTTTAGCATTTTAGATATTATTCAAGTGAGAATATTTGACATGACATACCCCTCCGCATCCTAAACTTTGACCGAATTTCGCTGCTTGAGAATAATATATCGGCAAACATTAATGAACCTGCTGATACTCTTACAGGCCGAGAAACTAACAGATGGTTGGTAGTCCTACGTTTTTCATCATTTAACTTAAAGCAAGGCAATAAAGCAACTACGAAACAAGGAGTGCGAAAGAATATGAGAAAAAAAACATTACTATCGAGAGAAATAAAATAATAGGAATTAACAAGTCAAAAGATGTGATTAGGATTGCATTTAAATTTGATTCGAAAGCAAGAAGCCGGAAGAGACTTTCTCAAGCAAGAAATGTTAACATCGAATTTACGGCTACATGTAACAATTTCAGTTGTAAAATGATAGGATCTTGCCATCAATTTAGTACTCTGCTTAAATTCATAAAGTCTATGTATCATGGGAGAAAGTTCGTCAGCAAAATCTCCATGGAAATATTTACAGAAGTCCTACGTTATAGCAGTGCAAAGTGATTGAAAACGAGATGTCAAGTCAGGACCAATAATATTGCAGGGTCATCATTGTATTTCATCAAGAATCTCTAAATATATATCAGATGCACCAGACGAGATGTAACAGCAATTTTCAATGCTTGAACGAACGGTAGAATTATGAATCTGTAAGATATATTCTGGCTAAAAATTGTCTAGCACAGGTGGGGCATTGTCTTTTTTTCGATTTGTACTTTAAATAGTCTATCTATCTATCTATCTATCTATCTATCTATCTATCTATCTATCTATCTATCTATCTCTCTCTCTCTCTCTCTCTCTATATATATATATATATATATATATATATATATATATATATATACTCACACATTATATATTAGTAACTATACTCGGTTGCTTAAAACCTTGGATGACACAAATCGCAAATATAAATATATCAAAACAAATTGCTACCTGCGGAAAAATTTGAAAAAAAGAAAGAAATAGAAACATCCGAGCAGGGCGACAAAAGTTGTCTTCTGTCTCAATTTCCAGTCCCCCACCCAAAAAAAATAAAAACAAACGAATAAATAAGATAAACGTATAGTGCTCAATACACTAAGTAGAATGGAAAATAAAAGCCAGGTAGATGAAACATAGGTAGGTAGCTCTTTTGAAATTATATATATATATATATATATATATATATATATATATATATATGTGTGTGTGTGTGTTTTTATATATATATATATATATATATATATATATATATATACACTTTCACAGTAGAAACTTTTAAATGAAGCCGTCTCTTCTACTCCAATAGCTTCATATCTCGCACCTCTCGCCTGTGGAACACTCTTCCCTATTACTGTTTCCCTGAGAGCTAAAATCTCCAATTATTCAAATGTAATGTCAATCGACATCTCCAGTTAAATTGATCTACCCACTACCCTTCTCCTCACCCTTTCTTATATCACTCCTATCTGCTCTCCCTCCAAATCATCTGCAACCCCCTGCATCCTAGTGGCTTCCCGCCTTGCTCGGGGCGTAATGCTTAATATACATATATATATATATATTAGAACTTTAATTTCTTATACATACTTCATTATTTTTATATATTGTCTTAGTAGTTCTTTCTGCTTATTACAAAGTAATTAAAAATGAAAATTACCAGAGGCTTTTCAAATTAAAATTTCATTATTAAAAAATAATTTGTAAGTGTAGTGAAGACAACCATAGTTACCTCTCCCCCGAACTACTCTCCTATAAAATGTTGCTGTCGAAGCCCAATTTATCTAGTTGTCAAATTGCTTTAAATGGAGCTTTATTATAAGCCTTATGGTTCCGTCTGTTTTCTTAATGTTAAGTTTTGAAAAAAAAATACTTATAGAAAAACAGGTTGCATTTTATCATCAGTAAACAAATATATTTGTCTTCAATTTTGTAGAAGCCTGAAAGACATATTGAGAAAGCTATTTGTCTAACCTTGAAACACTGAGATACCACTTGCTAAATATGGAAGGATTTTGTGTGGTGTTTGAATATCGCACGGTACTAACGGGTGTTAAATACATTTAGTACTTTGATAAACCAGCGAGCCCTGTAAGAAGCAACTAACACGCATTTACATAGCTACAAAATCTTGGACAAAAGCTATTGCATTCGCAACGTCATTTTTTCGTGAGTGGCAAAGTCCACTACATTTCAGATTACAATAATGAACTTTGTTTATTAATATCCGGCCTTAAACTACTGAGCTTCGTAAAGTAGTGTCGTTTACTTAATATCAAATAATTTTGTAAAGAGCTAAACAACTCAACGATTTGCGAAATATTAAAAAAATTACTGGAGAATTAAAAAAGATATGATAGCTTGATATATATTTACTTATGAAAAAAAAAAAAGATTTTGATATATTATTTCGAGAGAATGTTACTTAAAATAAGCTTTCGAATTATAACGAAGAAAAATGCCTACCAATAGTATGAAAAAATAATGATCCTGTTGTAGGAAGTCACAACTTGATTCCATTTATAAAGAATAGATGAAATCTTTTCAAAAAGTTAACAAAAATATATTTTGCTAGAATAAAATATGTTTAGGGAAAGTTTTTAAAAATAAATGAAAAATAATTCAGTTTTTTTAGTGATCAGAAATTAATAAAAAAAAGTTTAGTGAAAAGCTATCAACAAAAATAAATTACAGAGTAGCATATAAATGCTTAGAACCTGCCAGTTTATATGGAAATTTAATTTTCCTCAAAAGTTCTTTCCTCTAAAAATAGCCGGATTTTATTATTTCTGATAGAAAATTGAACAATGAAAATGGATATTATCAGATATGATTTATGACCAAAACCTTCAATATTGTGCCAAAAATATGAAGATTTTTCCTTCCAAAAATGAATACACCTTTCTGTACAGATGTTTCTTCACTCTTTTTCACTAGTAAATTTTGGAAAATAAATTTCAAATACATAAAAAAAAACAACATATGACTGGACCATTTATTCATATTTTTTTAAAAGTATTCGCTATTTTCCTTTATTCTATTAATTTTAGCCAAAATTCCAAAATGTATAAATGTTTCAGATATATTTATTAGATAAGCACTTTCATAAATTATATATGCACAAGAAGGGGATGAAAAGCTGCCAACCCAACCACAAAGGATATCGAGATAAAATCTAATATGTGAGTAAATTAAAGTATTGCGGGCGTTAATTGCTGTAATTTATTGCCTAATACAGAAAGGCACTATATTACATCACTTACCGTCCTCCATATTTTAATTTACTAACATATTTAGCCGTTAAAATATTTTAGAGATTTCTTCAAGAGTTTGATGAATAATTAAAAAAAAGAGGGATCAGTAGAGAGGAAAACTGGACCAGGTGAAAACAAGAAGAGTAATCATCATTTCAACAGAGAGCTAAATACATTGTTCAAATTAGAGTCTAATGTTGTAATAAAAAACAAGGATAATTCCAATAAGATATCTTTAATCATTTCTAAGATAGGACGGTTCAAATCTTAATATAACAATTGAACAAATTAGATGTTACACCCAGTATATGTAATGTTATGGCAATTTACCCGGGCACTCATGGACTCTAGCAGCTATAAATAGGAGCAGGTACTGCCATTTTGGAGAGAGGGAAATTTGCAGTGGTCAGCTCTGACCGTCGCACTGAACATTCTGGCTGTAACTTTCGTTTTATATGTTTGTATTACTGTTTCTCTTAATATATTTGTTTAACACAGTTCCTCTCTTTGTGCCTTTATTTCTAGCCCTAACAAGGCCACACACACACACACACACACACACACACACACACACACACACACACACACACACATATATATATATATATATATATATATATATATTACAAACAAGACGAATCTTCAAGGCATATTATAAAGAAATATACTACTCCAATTAAGCCGAATAAAAAAATCAAATTAATTATCTATTATAAAAAACTTAAGACAGCTAACCTTTTTCTAAAAAATAACAACACACCAGCTAAGTCAAAATTACGAAGCACGAACATTATCTATGAGTACAAATGCCCCTTAAGGAACTGTATCACTGATCAAACCGGACTCATGAATAATTACATCGGTTACACAACCACATGCTTATCCAGACGTCTTACACCTATCTGATCACAGCTCTATTAGAACCCATTTAAATACGCACACACAAATTTACCCGACTCCATTAGGAACATACTAGTAGAAAACACAAATATATTAACTGCATCCACCTGCAAAATGACTAAAAATAATGGAAGCTTTAACAATAAAAAAAGAAAATGCCAACCCTTAACAATATTAACTACGAACAAAGCCACAATGTTCTAACCGTATTCAGAAATTAAAAACATCCCTCCCACACACTAAGACATACACAGAACGCACAGACTCAATTAAACTGAAAAATCGAATCATCCTTGATAATGGCTAAAGATATAGCCGAAAACGCTCGGAAATATAAAACATTTGGACAGTTCTTAAACACCCTTTGTCCAGAAAAGAAAGCTCTTGTTCGAACACAAGAAAAATTAAATAAAATTCTTAACCGTAATACCTTGTCTGTCGTTTTTAATGAAACATGCATAAAGGAAGGATTGCTGGCTGAATATACAACTATATATATATAAGTACATAGATATAAACATGTGTGTTCGTGAGTCGTAACATGGGTTTGGCGTGAATGTCGCTTTTCATTACTTTCCACTCATCAATCCCTTTGTTAGATACGAAGTGTCGCATGCTTTTTGCTGCTCTATCGCAATGTCTTCAGTCCTTAGCTCCAATAATTCTTACCTTCACGGCAAAGACACGCCATGTCACGGTCATTGAAGCGAACTACACACATTGTCTTCTTATTCCCCAGGTCAAAATAAGTTCCTCTCGAGCAGCATCTCACTAACAGCTGCTCTGTAAAACTAACTCCCAGCACGATGCTTCCTCGATCGCTACAATATTAATGTGTTCAAGTCTAGGTTTAACCATTATCTACCCCAGATATTGGCATAAACTATGCCTCTTACTCTGTAACCCTATAACTCGAGTGGCTCTCAGATTTTATACAGTTTGAACATCACGACAAATAAGTATTCGACAAATCAAATCTGAACGATTAATAGCCAATAGTTTTGCTTTTGCAGTTCGTACCACGGAAACATGCTATGTCATGTAGTAACGCCTGTATGTAAAGTTAACATTATGATTAAGCATTGTGGTTCAACAGTCGATTACTCTGATATTCCATTCGAATTTGTTGATCCGTTAAATAACAGAAGTAATAATATCCGTAATTTCACAATATTGTAAAACTGACGATTATTCCAATTTCATAATATTTTTCTTAATTTCAATAACAACTTAATTTCTAGGAATATGAGCTACAGCTGCTTTTAAGATAAACCTTTAGAATAACGACAAAGTATTAGAAAAAGAAAGCTACAATCGGATTTGAACATTTTTATTGGAGAAATATTTAATCTGATAACTTTAAAACTTAACATATATTTGACGATAGAGAAAAGCGTTCAAAATAAGAAAGTCTCGCAAATGACAAAAATAATTGCTGTTAAATAGTTTGGTTCAAATCCTACACAATCGTCATGACTTAGAAACATATTGCAGCACTCGTTCCAATATTATGATCAAAGTCATTGTCATCCTCAAAACAAATTTCTGAAATGACTTAAGCACTATATTATTCCTCCAGGTATTATTCATCCTCATAAATATCTGGGCTAGCTTCGGACTTTTCATACGGCCACTTTTAGTTCTCATCAGCATTTAATGAACCTTAGCAATTAATGAACTAATAACATCACGATATATGACCAGTAAAATATGCTAAACTCATCACACATGGAATTATCTTTGCATTTCAAATTTACTGTATTTGTAAAAATGGATAGTCGATGTTTTCTCTGACGCTTAAGCAATTCGTCGAGTTTACTTTGTAGATCTTTACTTTTTGGTTTGATGCGCTATACAAGATGCAAACTGACTCTGATAACAAATTCAAAGAAGAATCTGCAACATTATTGGTCTTCACCTGGCTTCACGTTTCAGTCACTTTCCCACCACCATAAAGAATAATTTCTTTGCCTTTTCTATGAATACTTTCCTAGCAATAATTCCCATAAAATGGTACCTGGAATTTATGGATTTAAGCGCAGTACTTGATTGGTGGCATGGTCTCATAATTTTACAGTTTAAATAGCTAGATGTAACCGTATGTTCTATGCTAAATCTTTTTATTATCGCACTTGTCACATATGGAACTCTCTTCCGGTTTCTCAGTATAATTTTAAATGCAATGTTAATCGTTATTTAATACTCAGTCACCCTCTGCGCTTTCGTGGCTTCATTGTCATGCCTGTGTTGATAGGATTAAAAATGTTTGGAATGGATGTGCGCCTCTCAAATTCCAAATAAAAATACGGTAAATTTGACTGCTGAAAAACGTAGGTAAAAATCGAGTTACGTGATTAATCAAGATGTCTTTCCAGCGGCTACGTTTTCTGTCGCAAGGTCATCGCCCGTTTGCAATTGACGTGTCGAAATGGTAGATGACTCTGCTTGATTGATCATCAGATAGCCGCAGGACGTGACCGAGACAGGAGAATGTTCGGCTACCGGGCCTCTGGCGGAGCTCCTCATTGGGCAAAAGATTGCACACTCTGGAGCGTCCCAAAACGATAGACGCCGAGAGGTAAGGGTCTTGTTAAGAGGTCACATCTTGGACAACGTGGACTGTAGCTTTGAAAACTCAGAGGTTTGTGCTTCGGGAGCTGGTCTCCAGAGTTCATTCACGAGACTTGCAGCTAGCCCAACTCTTTTGTTGATTTCCGTGTGGAGGTCGCCGATGTTGGACACTTCTGAGCCCAAGTATATGAAAGAATTAACGAACTAGAATGCTATGGGACATGATCTATAAAAGCCACATGAAATATATATATATCCCCGTGTAAAAGATACTGTAGAAACAAACCTCAAGAGAAAAAAAAAAGGAAAGAAAATTAAACAAATGAGAATATTCCTAACGCAGAGCAATAAACAGTAAATTACTTCTGCTGCTGTGAATTCTATTCTGTTTTCCCTTTGCTTATATGCGGTAAATGAGTTATAACTCTCTTAGCGATCATCATAAACAGATTCTAGGTTCGTTTCTTGTATTCTCAGTGACGTTCGGTGGGGCGTTACGATCTTGATGCAAAAACCCGAAGGAATACACCATGGGAGGTCTGCAGCTTTGAATCTTTAAAGTAAATTGGAACAAAGTGAGTACAGATGTAAAACGTTAGTGTCGTCTTTATTTCAGAAATTGCGACCGTAGGTTGTTTATAAAGACTGCGATTCTATAAAATAATGACATAATAAAAGGTCACCTTTCTGGCGCAATATATATATATATATATATATATATATATATATATATATATATATTGCGATGGAATCATATTTATATAAAGAACACAATTATAATATATATATATATATATATATATATATATATATATATATATATATATATATATATATATATACAGGGTGCGCTGGATAAATTGTCGTCTAATTTGCGCAAAAATTAAATTAACAGGGACATCTCATTTCCACAGATATATTTACCAAAATTACACAAAAACTAACTAGAAATACTAAAGAGTAAATTTATTCAATAAAATCCCTTTCAACCACATCCTCCAGTGGGCTTCAGAATCTCTTGCAACTATTCTGGGCCGTCTCCTTATTAAAGTTGGTAAATGAAGCTAAATTCCTTGCCTTCTGTTCATCTTTGGTGTTTTAAGGTGTTTTGTTCGTCTCTCGCCCAAATGCCCCCCACACACACACATACATAATAATCAAGAGATTTGCAGTCTGGGGAGTTACCTGGCCACAAAAGACAGAAAACTGTGGAGAGCAATGATCACCCACGGCAGGAAGAACTAGAATTAAGATAATGGATATTTCACGGGATAATTACGTAGACTATGTTTTACTCTTACGATGTGACAACGACATGCAATTTACAGGATTTCAATAATATTATTGCTCTAACGATTAAAATTTCAAAATTGATTGATTTTTTTACGGCTTATCAACCCTTTGTGAGTTATTTAAAACCGAAACATATTTTGGGGATGGTAAGAATAATATTTTTTTTTGTTTTGTTTTTGCATTTGAATATTGCTTTAACAATATTATGGACACAACAATATCTTTTCCAGATACAATTCCTACTATTTAATCCATAGCTGAGGGCAGGGAACGTAAGGAACTCGACTGGAATTAGAACACGCATCCCCCAATTTCTCATTCCGAGCCGATTTCCTCCCCCACACCAGGGAAATATGTAATGAAACATTTTACGAGAAAGTTATAAATATAAAATTAATGCGAAATGCATTTTGTATGAAAAGGTAAGCATGATAAATGGACTATCTATTATTTTTTAGAATACATAACGTATTTTCTCTAGTATCATTGAAAGCTACAAAATGGAAACACTAATATGAAGTAATTACAGGAATTTAAGTGATTTAATAGACAACGGAAAATGAGACCCCCAAAGCCTATAGGAATAACATCCATTGCCTTTCGGAAAGTAAAAGAAAAGAACATTATATTTAAAATTCGAACGTCAAATAAAAATGCTCTAACATTTATGCATCTATACAGACTACGCAAAAGCATTTTATAATGTATGACGGAAAGATCTATTTGAACTACAAGGGAAACTAGAAATTATTTATTTGGGCAGGGCAATGGGATGGTAACTGGAAAACAAACGCCTGCATACGGGTAGAAAATGAATTGAGTAAATACACACTGAACACGGCCTAAGGCAAGGTTGAGTCTTCTCACCGGATTTCTTCAATGTGAAATAAAGCGATGGGATCGTAAGAGGTCTGGAAGTTTTTATTTTTGGTAGACACAATATTAACAACCTAAGATATACAGATGACATAATGTCTGAGGCAAAGACAGGGAGAAAATTGGAGGAGATCCTAGACACTCCAGCAAAGTAGGAAGAAAAGGCTACCCATTAACTGTAAGAAGACACAATGTATGTTCTTTAAAAAGAGGAAGAGATCAAAATGGCAGCTACGAACAGGAGGTGTCAATTGCAGAAATGTAACTATGGTCAGTGTAAATACAGATGGTGTTAAGTGTGATACAAAGTTTCCGCGGAATAGCGAAAGAGGTTTTCCAGAAAGTAAGCTAAGTATTAAGACGAAGGAACATTTCGAGAGAAGGGAAAAACAAAGAAAAAAATAACTGCTGAATTGCTAGGTCATTTCTATCTAACATGGCAGTGAATCCTAAATAATTTTCTTGCAGCTACCAGAGATATGTTTTTGCTGACGGACGATGATAATTCCATCGACAGAACATGAGATAAATGTGGAAGTTCTAACAAAATGGGAACTCGATATACGCACATACATAAAATCAGAAAATGGCAGCTGATCTTTCTTGCCCAAACCAAAAGAAAGGGAGGCTTGGAAAATTGAATACTCACAGGATGTATTAGGGAAGGAGGAGTAGTTGGAAACAAAGGGTAACTGAAATAATGAGCTCGCATGAGCGGATGACAAAACAAAGACACGTAGTGTCGGTAAAGAGGAGAAAGTTGATTAGAGGCGCAAGAGACAGGTAGTTGTGAAAAGCTTTGATGCAGTGTTGTTGATGTTGATACTGATATTATAGGTGCAATATCTAGTTTTAGAAGTGGTTAATATATTCAGTCTTTCTACATATGAAACAGACTTCGCACCATCCGGAGTAGCTGTCTAAAGTTTATCTTTCCTGATCAATTGCAGTCCGCCGCTGCAAGATATCCGCTTAAGAATTTCCCGAGTGTTCACCTGAGATAAGATTGGAGGATTAATCAGGGCATGTCACGAAACAAGTGTTTTGAAATCGACATTACTCAGGTATTAGTCAATTTTTCTTTGAATGTGATTAAGAGTTAACATGCATAAAATTAGGCACCTCCACTGAATTTTCGATACCTAAGTTTTAAAATTAATTTTGAAAAATGAAAAATAATTATTGAAGGGTTCACTTTAGTTTTAATTGAAAGCTTAATGATTAAATTTACTATTTACCGTAAGCAAAATACTCTGGTGCATGTCAAATAGAAATTATATTGATTAGAATCTCAACATTTTGATCGCTTTCACAAAATCGGTCATTTTTTTGTACAAATTTTGACCCATTTGTAAACAAAAGTTAATTCTCGGATTTAAAAATCTTTCAAAAATAAAATATAGTTTTCTGATACTTTATTTGAGAAATATTAGCTTATTTAAAGTATAATTAATCTGATTAAAAATTTTATTTACTTTAAGATTAAAATAACAGAAAAAATGAATTAAAAAAAATGTAGCCGTGATTACGCACTTATCACTATCGCTAATCACTCGTAGATGACTTGACAAATGAGGATAAAACTTGTCAACACATTCACTGTTGTTCTACTTTTTAAAGTAGAACAACAGTGAATGTGTTGACGTTCAACTCTCATTTTCTTAAATTATGTTTTAACATAATTTAAGAAAATGAGAGTTGAGCGCCTTTTTTATATAACCTTTAAGTACTCAGTAATCTTAAAAATGTTGGAAAATATTCTCCATAATCTAATTTTACGACTGGTGGATTTAAATTTACTAGTCATCACTCTTATTTTCTGATTATGCATGTATAGCCGACTATTATTTTAAGCAGGGGCAAGTTACTTAATATTTTATGTACATACAAGTAAATTAATTAAAACATATATATTGGAACTAAACGATTTTTATTGAGCTTTGCAATTTTTGATTTTTAAATACAGCTTTAATTTAAAACAATATCACCTAACCGGACTGATATAATAAAAATTTAAAAAAAATAGAAAACAATTCTTGCAAAAATTCATTCCTCGTTGGAAAAAAAAACAAAAACAAAAAAACTTAAGCTAATAGTTTCCTTAATTAATCTTATTTATAAAAGCAATTAAAATATTTTCTAGTTAAATAATGTCATAGTTTTATTGCCTTTTTCAATCCAATATTCGGAACGGATTTTTGGGAAATGTGTAGTAGTTTTAAAATGTTGATTTACATTCTCCAAGGAGTTCAACTTGTAACTAATTTAACAAATTTTGAGATTGCAATTTAATTTCTCGAAATTTCATGAGATTACACAAGTCGGAGGGGAAATATCAAAAATAAATAAATAAATAAAACATTCACCAAGGTTTTCTAAAAAAAAAAAAAAAAATTCAAAAATAATTTCATTCATTTGTGAATAAGTCCTGAAAGATTCATTAAAATCCGATGATTAGATGATATTTGCAAGGATTTCCAAATCATTATTTTTTACCGGAAGAAGTGCAAAAACACTAATCGTAAATTAACGTCGACTGCTGCCGTAAAAAAAGGAAAGATTAACAAAAATTTCGAACGTGACAGAAAGGCTTAGAAAATGTAATAAAATAATAAAAAGATACTTTGACCTTTTTTTTTTTCTAAATAAAGACAAACATTTTGACGATAAAATTTTGTTCCATTAAGTTTGGGACTTTTTTCATCATGCTATGCTGTTTTTACCGAGCAAGTGGTGGTCCCTACATAAAATCATATTACTTTCTGAAATTTTTGGGTTTCTTCCTGGACCATAGCTCTACGTATGTCTTAAAAATTGCATGAACTGACATGAAGTACAGTCAACTTCTCATTTGCCCACTAGTTAATTAGATATAATCCCATCCAAAAATATCACAATTCCTTGGCCATTTTGATTTCTCAACTTCCTAAGGATAGCTGAACCAGCAAGATTCCAGTTCTATTCGTCCATTGGGATAATCACGATATTCAACAGTGAAAAGAACTATTAAATGCTCGGTCTTCAAATAGTCTGCTTCATTAATTTTTTCTTTTGGATGCCTTACACGTTTTGGCTGCTGATTATAGACCCGCCATTTTGTAATTTTCGACACCTTGCCCCAACACTTAAACCTTCTTATTTTGACAGAGCCGGATATTTGTTAATTTTCAATTGATACAGGAGACAGGACGTCTATTTTTCAACTTGCCCTCATCAGATATGCATTACATTGTTCCATGATTGTCAACATTCAATTTCTCAGTGTAATTTCAATTATTTCCAAGCTGCTGAATTATTAAACAATTCCCCACCACTTTTAAAAAAAAGTTTTACACTCGCAATGTGGCTATTATTTTGCATCGTTTCTGCCGTTGTACGCTCCGGTCTTCTTCAGGTGTTTGGAATTCGAACACTTTATTTCGTCCACCGGGTAGATTGTTCTAGTTAAACGTGACATGCATCTTCCAGATGTCTCAATTATTTCCCTTTAACTCAACTGTCCATGTTTTTTTTCACCACTGCTGTAGCCTGGTATAAAGTCGTTGGTTAGATGCAGTGACTAAACCCAAAGAGTTGTGAGTTCAATACCAACCTACAGCAGTGGTACAACAAAAAAACTTCGAGATTTGAGTTAAAAGGAAATAACTAAGACAGCCGTTTAAGGCGTGGCACGTCGAACTAGAACAATCTATCCCGGTGATCGAAATAAAGGGTTGGATTCAAAACTCCAATCCCTTAAAGAAGGCCGGATTACACAACGGCCAAAACGTTGTGAATATGGCATTGAAGATGAAGATAACAGTCCGAATAATGTAAATAGAATATTCTTTAGTTTTTAAGAATTGTTTCGGCGGTAATAATGATTCTCTGATAGGAGTCTTGCTATTTAATTAAAGCTGTTGGAGATGAAGTGGATTCATGCCTTTTCAAATGGTATTTTCGTGTAAGTGAATATTTACGAATTCGACTGGAACTGGAAACACGACTCTCCGACTTTCAATTCTGGGGCGTTTTACATTAAACTACGCACACATCGAAGTTTAAATCCCCTGGTATTCTCAAGCAGTCACCCCTCTGGGTAATGAACAGGCTCGAAGTTGCTTAACGTCGGTGATCATACGAAAAGGGGAACAAATACGATATCAAATTGTCAAGGTAATAAAATATATTTGTAAGAATGCAACATTTTATTAACGCAATAAAAACGAACATATTCATAAAGAAGAAGAGGGGTAAAAAATAAAAAATTACCTTAAGGAGATAATATCGAAATGCAAATTAATTATTATTTTACCACAAGCAAGGCGGAAATGCCTCTAGTACGCAGATGGTTACAGAGAGTAAAAGTGAGAGAAAAGACTGAGTAGAGAGAGGACTGTGGAAAGAACAAAAGATAGACAGGATTCAAGAAGAACGAAAATGGGGGTTTGACGTTGCATGTAATTTTTTAAGATTGTAATTTTCAGGGAAGCAAGTAAACTGACAAGGGGGAAAGTGCGAGAAAATCAACAGTTGGAGTAGAAGTAGCGATTAGATTTAACTATTTCAGCCGTAAAAGGGTTGAACCTAGATGCGAATCTAGTAACACGCTTAAATTCACGTAGTCGGGGAACAAGGGAATTAACAAGGAAGAAACCAGCTAAACTTGTTTAACGGTTCTTTACAATTATACCCCAATCCAGGAGGGGAAATGCGCACAATAACTACAGATATATACTAAAGATAAAATGTCATTTAAAACTACACTTAGCTGCTAATTACCTTCAATCCTATAAACCACTAGTTATGCTTATAGAAAGATGGCTGGTAGGACTTAACATAAACAAATTTCAACACCTGTTGCTGTTTTTTTTTTTTTTTCGGAATCGTTCGTCTGTCGGTGAACTATTTGCATTCACATAACAATATTGTCCACCTGGCTCTGACGAATATTGGTTAGTACGTGTTGAATGATATGTGCTTCCAATCTTTGATCCGATTTACCTATATAGTCGGCATATACGGATATTTGAATTGTTAAATTATTGAGCTAATATACCCGGGAAATCGAACAACTTTCTGGATCAGTTTTACCAATGGACGGGTATCAGTGATAATATGAGTGTTGACAGATCTTTTTACACAGACAGAAATCTACCTAGCAAATCTTGTACTAACATCAACAATCCATGGATATGCAAAGAGACGTAATATTTCAATTATTTTCTCTTCTTACAAGTTTACAAGCCCTGGGGACCACTCGGGTTAGAGTGTTACCTTAAAGGGTAGTTTGTACGAATAGGAGAGGAAAGTAACGCTTAGCTCAAGATTTCAACAGGTGAAGATTGTAATGGTCGGGGAAACATCCTCTTGGGACTTTGTTCTACAAAGCAGTTGTTTGTGGGAAGAAGCTGTTCAAGTAGATGGAATACGGAGTGAATATGGTTGGTTTCTTACAATGTAAGTGGCATGGCGGATTCTAGCCGTGAAATGTAAGGCCAGGCGAAATCAAAAAATGTAGTTCATTCGAGAATATTTAATGGAGGTAGCAGTAGAGCAGCGAGAGGTTTATCACATCCCGCCTATGTGAGGGAGGTTGGAGGTTGGAATATAATTCGTCACCCACAAAAACTCGGAGAGGCATTTGAAATCTATTGAAACTGGAAAGTGAGAACGAGGCAGTCCTCACCGAAATTTGAAAACAGTCCACCATTTTTGGTCTGATCTGGCTCTTGTAAAAGTAGAGGTTCGTATGAGGAGCCAGATACTTAATGTAGCCACACAGGGAGCTGAGCATTTCACCTGCATCTTTAGCGAGGGATAGTATGCATGAGTTCTACTTGAGGAGAGGTGTAAGTTTAAGGCCCATTAGTTTCTCAAGGAACGGTGCCTCATCAGACTGGCGTTAGTTCTGGGTCCGATCTGCAGTGATAGAATGTAACTAGTTTGGTATTAGAGGGATTAACTGCAACCAAACAGTTTTTCCTCAGTGGGAAGTTGGTGCTAGATCGAAAGAGAGATCAGCTGCCAATTTCTAATCCTCAAGATGTTCACCCACATATTGCCGTTTTATCGGCATAGATGTTTACAAAGGATCTGTGTATATTCTTAAGTAGATCATTTATTTAAATCAAAAAGAGGTTTGTTCAGAGAGAAGTTGCATCTGGGATATGACTGCGTTGACCGCCAGGGCATCGGATAACTGGACGTTAATAATTAACTTTTGGGTTCTACATGATAGGAAGGATTTTATAACTGAGAAGACCTTTCCAGTGATTCTGTTGTTGGAGAGCTTGTATAGCAAACCTTTATGCTACATCTTTTCAAAGGCCTTCTAAATATCTAATGCTATGTGTTTGTCATCAAGTGCCTCGCTAATTCTCTATGTAATGGTATTTACTTCGTCAGCAGTAGATCTGGCTGATCGAAACCAGTACTGCTTGTCGTGTAAGAGGTTGTTCATATCTCGGTGCTTGAAATCGTTCTTGTTAATTATAGCTTTATCAAAAAGCTTACCGATGATACCGAGGAGTCTGATGGGTCTATAATGGGAGGGAGAAGCAATATAATAATCATTTGATTTAGGCTCATTTTATATAGGAAAATTTATTTAAATTATTCATTTAGATTCGTATATATAAAAAAAAAACAATGTTTATTCGCTGATCTAGATATATACAACGAGTAAAATGACATTTGTTTGGGCTTGGTAAACATTGAGATAAGCCGACAATTATTCCGCGTCTGGATACAAACTAATAAGAATTCCAGTCAAGATCGCAAAATAAACTAATTTTCTTTCTTTCCTTTAAATGAAAATGTCGAATTTATCTTGGTAGCATTAAAGCGGAAAAGATATTCATTAAATTCATTTGTTTTATTTTTAAAATCTAAAACCCACCAGAGAATAAACGTGAAATGGGCTTTTCTTCTCCAAACATGAATTTTATTAGATAGGACAATCGAAAAGATGTGTAAAATTATATATCTGAGTCTGCTAAAATTTATGCTCACACAAACACATATATATTGAGATTATTAAGTCCATGAATAAATAAAGGAAATATATTTTCGTAACTCAGATATTTTCTTAATGTCCATGTTTAAAAACTATATAATAAGATATACGTTTAATCATACATTTTTAGAATAAAAGTAAACGTTTTTTCCTTGTGTCTCTATTTATTTTAAACTAGCACACTTCGCCCGCTCGCTATCCTTTCGCAAAGATGTATTCTCTGCTTGTGAATACAACCGACCTTGTGTCACAATGCGACTTCGCGGGGGTGGGTATCGAATAAATACCAAATTACTATAAAGTAGTTTGTAACACGTTTATTCTTCGTTCACAGTTGCGTTCAGAAGCGGCTCCGTCGAAGGACAGAATCGCAACTGAGGAAAATTATACTGAGAGTTGCCTCCTCTCAATGCACCATAGAGACTGCTTTTTGTTCCTAGCCCGGGGTTACACTCTCGGGCTCCCCACATTAAACCGACCTTGCGTCACAACGCGAATTCGTTGGAGTAAATACCAAATTACTATAATTAGAGCTGGAGGTTTTTTATTCTCAAAATTGGCGAGAGAATTTAGCTCTAATTTCGCATATATTCATATAGATTCCATAATATAGAATTTACTTAATTAACTGTTATTTTTCTCTAACTCGTCAAAAGTTGAATGTATAACCCATTTTAGTTTCCCATCTTTACCCTATATTAATTTTATCGTATAAATTGTTCCATTTCCATCACCTATGAAATAAAAATAATTGTTTCTACGAAAAATAAGAATCTACGTACATCAAATCGTCTTTAAATTATGTGGCAGCAGAAGAATTATCGTTGAACTTTTAAATGGTAAGCTTAAACATTCATTCAATGCTAAAATGCAGCGATCAATTTTAAGTTCTGTAGTTTATTGATGTCTATCACATCTACTCCTCCCTAGCTATTGTGATGATAGCCAAACCAACACAAGACCTCCACAAGAGCAAGCTTAAATGCCGCCCGATAGGTCGACATTTAAGCTAGTTTATAATAAAATGTGCACGGCAATTTTGGATAAAAAGGAAATAACAGTTACTCACCATTGAAATATGAAAACAACGATAATGGAATATAATAAATATATATATATATATATATATATATATATATATATATATATATATATATAACCTCACCTAATCTGGCAACCCTGAATCTAGGATCAACGAAAATCGTTCCCTGCATCTAACTTTTCTAGGGATTTTAAATGAGCTATGATTCATTGAAATCGGAGCAGTGAGAGTGAAGGAGTTGCTCAGACACACATACGTACAAACATACACACATACATTGTGCTTTACATATAAAATAATTCCAAGCAATCGTTATACATTTATTTCATTATCATGCTATTATATTATAACGTACCATAGATAGATGTATGACTGATCTTGTGTTTGGACATCCTTTTTGTATCTTTTCCATTAGAATTGGACATAACTTATTTTATTTACACTATTCAGACTGTTCCCATTTTTATTGCTATATTCACATCGTTTCGGCCGTTGAACACTCCGGCTATTTTCACGTGATATTTTCTGGATTTTTCGAACCGAAACCTTTATTTAGTCTACGGCGGTAGATTTTTCTAAGTCCACGTGTCATGCCTTTTGATATCTCTGTTTCATTTAATTCCCATTGATAACTCTGCTTTGCCAGGTATTGAACTCACAACTCTTTGGTTTAAGGTACTTTTGAAATCATCAACCAACGTTTGTATCCAATGGACCCCGTGAGTGAATTTTTGGGACATAGACCTAATGTCTCATCCGGGATTTACAAGAGATCATATTACAAGTTTTTACTGTTGGTTTCCCTTTTGTCTTGATTTCTCTTCACATTTAGACCTATAGTGAAACTCTCCGGCGATTCTCTTATAATTAAAAATATTCACCGTTTAAGGCACTTTTCCTTTTCCAGAACATATTGGCTCCATGGCAAAGTGGTTAGATGTATTTTCTTCTGACCATGAAATCCGAAAATGTGCTATTTTAATTGCATTCCAAAATTCGTTAATAAAGAGTGTTTGATTAAGACAGATCAAAGTCTGTAGTAAATAAATCACTGTTATTGCGGAAAATTTATTTATGTCTCTATTGGACCATGTTATTTAAGTCATGGCAATTATGAGAGAAAAATAATACCAGCCCAATGTCCGCCAAGGCTCCGGCGGCATGCCACCACCCGATGATCACATCTTTTGATAAAATCTCTCCATAGTTGCTTCTCCATTTCACCAATATGCCTTATTATTTCATCCTTCATCTGTTGAATTTTTGTTGGCCTGTTGGTATAGACCTTGCTTTTGAGATGACCCCAAACGAAGAAATCTAATGGCGTCAAGTTGCAAGATCGTGGTGGCCAATTGATTTTGCTGTTTCGATGCGACCTGGGAACTTCTCATTCAAATTCTGTTTGAACGTCCAATTTCGTAATAGGCTTTGATAAATTTAACACGTTGTTTGATTGTTAATCTTTCGATGCTTGAAATTGCCAAAGGCTTAAGCTGCTAAATCTGAAAGAAAAAGGAAAAAAAATCATTAGACACTTAAACCTAATTCATATTTAAAATCGGTCCATTTATTGGAACACCATTTAGTTGAAAACAGTTTTAGCCACAAAAATGCAACTCGTTCATTTCCTTTT
>CAHIKZ030004683.1:3052500-3080000 GCA_903632075.3 Acanthosepion pharaonis
ATGAAGCAAAGTTTGACACATCCCACTGTAGGGGAGAGGCTGGAGGGTGGAGAATAATTCACCACCCACAATGCCTCGGGGAACGCTTTTAAACTCTATTAAGTCTGGGGAGTTCGAGCTTGATAAAGTATATACCATGTGTTTACCTAATAGAAATATTTATTTTTCTTTTATAGACGCGTTATTTACCGAGGACATGCGGGCTGTGTTTGATTTATTAAATCTGAAACTGAAGCCTTGAATCAAATTGAAATTCTAGGCTAGTCTAGCGTTGATCTTCTCAGTAATATACTCGAAAGAAGGAAGAAAACACTTCTAATTTTCGCAGCTATTCATTAAATAGCAGGTGAAACTCGGTTTTCAAGTTTTAACTTGCAGCCGGTCAAGTACTATGATGAGTTCGAAACAGTGGATCAAGCATGTGTGACGGAGGTCCATTATCCTTGACAACGGATCATTGTAATAACTGATAATTAATGAAAATGATCTTTGGGTAGTCATAATCACTTACGAGTTAAAGGAAAACATGTCCTGTGGAATAAATAATCTAAAACATTAATGCATAAAGCTTCCCTAAACCTTTATACATTGAGCCGATACAAAGAAAATAAACATGGTCTGATGATCGCTTACGACGTGCATAAATAATTCGGTATGGAAAAAAAATTACACAATAACCTGACAACCATATGAAGACTGGAGGGGTTCGAAAGATGGTACACCCTCTCCCAAATGCAAACTGTTTTAAGTTTTCTCTGGCCACATTAGCAACGGAATTCCACGAAAAAGTGAATTTTTGACAGATATCAGTTGCATGTAAAATGAATTAAAGAAAAAATTCTGGGTTCAGTGAGAATAAAGAATTATATTGTCGCCTAAAGAAAGAGAATGGTAACTACCAGAGGAAGTGTAATGTTGCATTAAATCCCATCACAATTGACTGGTAGTGCTGTTTAGATTGTCGCTTAACGCACTATGCACTCTAAACAGAATTCCATTAATTTTCCTACTCGTCGAATAACACAACTAATATTCTTGACAGATTGGCATTAGTTTCTGCATGCCAACATGTAGCAATAATTAACGTCACCGTGTCTGACAACTCACTTTTCACTTGCAGATGATCGAATTTGTGTATAGAGGACAACACAAGTTGCTATGGATCCAAACTGTTAACAGGACGTTGGTAAAAATAGCCAAAACATATGAGTAGGGAATTTTAGTTCCCCAAGTATTTTCACATGATGACGAAACACAACTGGTATGACGATAAACTACATCTGGCAGCAAGGCCTCTAATCTGGAGATTAGAGGTTTTGAGGAGTGTGGAACGACCTCTTAATTGCTGTTGTTCCCAGGTTAACTCTGGTCCAGCAATACATTTTTTATATATAAAAGAGTAATAATACATATAGTAAAATGACAGGCAATAGTTTTTCCTTTAGTTGAAGATATACAATTGCGTTAAAAATACATTTTGTTGAAGCCATAAACTTATTCAAATTATTTAGATTTCGGCATTAAATATCCCATAGTCGCTGATATGCCGAACAACATAAATGGAGTCACTCATGATATTAATCCATATAATATAACTTAAACCAAATTGTATTTCAAAATATAACTTTAATAAGAATTTCAACATAAAACACATGTTACTGGCGCTAATAATCATATTAACACAAATAAAAATGCAAAACAGCTGAGTATCATCTACCATATATTTAATTGTGAAAGCGTAACATATTCTTATTAGATAAAAGCTTCCAAGAAAATAAAACTTTACAATCAAATGACCCATAAGGAGTATATATGCGATTAAACTAATCAGTCAACTGACGAAACGCACCCTTCCAGCATCTGCTGAAATCTGTTAACAAAGAATACGGATCTTTGAATTTGACATCGCATTGTTACAGGTAATAAATAATGTTTTATGTATATAAACAGAAAATGAAAATCCCAATGCAAAACCAGTTCAAAACCCTAAAACAAGGATTCCATCCAGGGAAGTCTTCGATGGAATATGAGAGATGTCGTCTATTACGAACTGATGGAAGAATAATTACTGAATATGTTTACTGTCATCATCTTGATCGAGCAAAATAATAATTACATCGAAACTTTTTTTGCTTTGGTAAACGGAAAGGTGCTATTCCCAAATATGTCAATGCAAAGTTTCACTCTGCAAAACAAATTCAAGAAATACAGATAATTAAGATGGTAGGTTATTCCCCATCCTTCATACACAACAGATTTAGCATTTACACATTTCCATTTGTTTTTCATAGAACATTTTAAATGTAGCAAAAGATACAGAAACAAATACGTTAAACACTGTCTTTAAACATTTTTTCAAGTTAAAACAAAGGTTGATTTGAACGTCGAATAGAAAATTTGCCTTCCTATTGTCATGCAGCCGTTGAGAATTACATTTTTAATAAATAATGTTTATCTATAAATTAACATGAATTTGTTTCTATATACGATATTTCCCCATGTATAATACGCATTTAAAAAAAAATAATAAGCACAATTAGGAGTGTGTATTATGCACAGCTATAAAAAATAATCTGCAAAACTTTTCCGTTTAATAGGTCGAGACCAGTTGTGAAATGACTACTCACTACAAACATACGAAAACTTGACACTAACATTCGGCGATTGCGACACCATAAGAATGTTATATATATACCTGACAATACTTACAAATATAAAATAAAATAATTATGATAAAACTAAATTGGTAGAATATTATTCTATGTATAAAACCATTTTTAATAAGCGTAGGAAACATAATGAAATTGGAAAGGTGCAATTTATATGGTTTGATTACCAAACAATGGGTGCGTATTCTGCCTGAGTAGAAACATTTTCCCACACTTGTAGGGGTGCACATTATGTATGAAGGCGTATTATACAAGGGGGATTAAGGCACTTTCTAGAAGAACGAGATAACTTTCCGAAAATTCTAGTAAAATATTTTTCGAATGGCATAAAGAGTCGGTTGATTCTGACTTTTTCAAATGTAACCTTTTGCAAATGTAAATATTCAAAACTTCATAGCTGAATTTAATTTACTGTCTCTTTTCCAGATGCAAAATAATACCAAGTGAAATACAAAAAGAATAAATGGTGTTAGCGCTTGTGCACAATTCTTGAAAGCAAAGTAATAGCTCTTTTAACAACTGCTCATGTCTTTAAGCGATTCTTCCTGTAAGATAACATTTAAATGTCTTTTATAGATACTTTTAATTTCTAAAATCCGATGCTAAATCCATGACGTATTTAGATTCAAACGTACGATTACCCCCAACAGAAGACAGAACCTGGTATCAGTAGACAAGGAAAAAAAAAGCACCGGTCATAGAGTGGATTATCCTGAGCTAGAAAGACTTCAATTTCTTTTTAGCATGCTAGAAATCATGGCTCGCCAAAAATTATTCTCTTTCTATGTCCTGGGAAAAGTTAGATGCTTTACCATCACCCCCAAATGCTTTCCAAGAAAAAATGATTAAAACTAGGACATTGAGTGAAACAAATCCTGTAGCTCTTAGCGAGGAACATACACTTCAAACCTTGTGAACTGTCGCTACAGAATCTCACACGAAGAACTGTACCAAATAACAGAAACCACATCACCTGAGGACCTTCAATAACAGCAACCATTTAAAAGGATATCACATGTAACTGGAAGAGAAAATAATAGCATAAACAAGACGCTAACATACCACACTATTTCAAATAATAGGTTACGAAGGAAGCCTCCATCAATAAAGAGCGATAACAGTTACCCTGTTTTCCTGAAGAATCGTTTTATGAGAAAGATTTTATAAGTTTTAACCGATATTGCTAACAGCTGCTCGGTCAGTGAATTTCTTTATCAGGAAACGGGTAATATTACCATTATCACTTTTTTAATACCATTTGTTGGCTCCTGAAATGGGTTACTGAATCTTGATATTTACTTCTCTTACGCATTAATATATCTTATGCATGTTAAATTCGTCAAACCTTCCTTCCTCATAAGTTTCAACTGTCTCTTTCTGATTGTTTTCAACCAACCATTTTATTGTAATTTTTTATCTTTATAATTTCTTCGTTTCTCATATAATCTTATAGTATGAAGAATTTCAACAATCTTTTCTTTGTTTCTAAGGATATTTATTATTTTGTTTAGTTTTCGTGGGTGCATATTTATGTTTATTTATGCCTTCGTCTGTTATCACACTATTAAATGTCTGTGTCTGCTTTTATTTGACTTCTTTTATCAGATTTGCTAACAAGCATGCGTTCCGTATTCTTACAGTTAATGCCAAAAACGAACTTTGCTTTCCTCAACTACATTAGCATTATAGTCATTTCAGTTTATTTTATGAGCCTACCATCAAGACAGTTTCTACGGCGTCTACTATTTTGTTATGATTATGTAACATCTGAAAAAAAGTGTGAAAACTAGTATAATTATTTGGAATGTTCCCACCTAAAACCTTTAAGAACAAAAAGATGAATATCGCATATGTCGTTATTGAAATGTGACGTGCATCTTCATGGCGCAGGCGATCATGGCCCTTCATATCTTCCTAACCCTTGTAGCTTTTAATAAGATTCATCATTTTATTATTTCTCCTAAACACCGTTCTACTATCCATTCTTTAAAGCCCATCAAGTAAATTAAGCGCTGCTGTCCTCTCTCTCCCGCTTTCCCTCAACATGTCCTGTGAGTAACAGATTTTCCGAGCCTTCTTTCAATACCTTCCCCCAGAAATTTCAACCGCCTCTTCCTGATGTTAAGTATAAGTTTCCTTTTTGTTTTCATTTTCTCTAAAATCTCATTTTTCTCCTATTTTTGGTCCATACTATCCTCAGCATCTTTCTGTAGAACTACATTTCTGTTGATTCAAAACTCTTCTTCATCTTTGAAGAGATTGTCCAGCATTCACTGTCATATAGGGGGAATTATAATAGTTCAATAATCTCTTTTTTGTTTCTAAAAATTTTTTTTTTATATCTCTTAATACTCTACTTGGCTTTTGGAATGAATCTTTATCCATCCCAACGCGTCTTCATTTACTTCTCTATTGGCGTAATGTAGCTTACCTGTGCTTATTATTTCCATGGTTTATAGTGCTGATAAGCTTTATTCTTTGGTATTCGACTTCACGATTTTCGGAGTTGTACTAGATTGGCAGCTAAGTCGCATTATTTTGCATTTGAAATGGCTAGATGTGCACGAAAGTTCTTTGCAAACAGTTTTTTTCTTTCTTTCAAATTTTTCGCATGTTGATATCTCTTTCGGTTTCCCGCTTCAAAAATGTGAATGCAAGATCAATCGTTATCTTCTACCATATTAACTCCTGTTCTGTTATTGTTATCTCTCCTTAATAATGTTTTAATTTTTCTCATATTCGTTCACGCTCAATAATCCAATAGTAGCTTTACTGCCTTGCTTTGGATGAAATGATTAAAAGAAAAATGTTCCAACCTTACACCAGGTATAGCTCTCATGACTTCTGATAGTGTGGTTTGTTTTGCTTTACGGTATATCAACCTCAATGGGTTATTTAATGCCCACATGATTTTTATCGCTGGCAATATTGTTCCAAAAAAATTATTGTTGGTAAAACATTTTTCCTCAAAAATGTATTACTGGTAATAATTTTACCTCAAAAAAATATTGCTGGTAATAAGACCTATTTTTACAATTTCATATTGTTTAACCCCCTTTGGGGTTTAACTATTTGCCCATATTTGGGACCCTAACAGCTGCTACCACCATGGGTCAGGAATTAGGTGGGAACACCAGCAATTAAGAGTTGGTTCCACGCTCCTCAAAACTTCTTGATCAGAGGCTTTGCTGTTGGACGTAGTTTATCGTCTTATCCAGGACGCGGATGTAGTTTATCGTCATACCCAGGGCCGCATGACTTCTGTATTGGGCTACAGTAAATATCCCATTCAGCGACACAGATATGCTTCTCAGTTACATAACGATAAGTATTTATTCACGTCCTGATGGGTGTATTGAGCTTCGCCAATTTGTATGTGCCACTTTTTTTTGTTATGACGTTGATCTCTCTTTTTCCCTTCCTCTCTCACTAATATAGATAGTGAAATGATACATTCTAAAAATGCCATCAAAGAACACAAATGCTATATTATAAACACGAACATTCTCATTGATAGAAATATTTAAATAAAAGAATTTGATACTTTCAAAATGCAAAGATCTACAAAGAGAATTTACAAAAAACGTGGCGTTTAATAGGAAATCATTGGACAGGTTTATATTTCAGTGTATAGGTAAACATTAATCATTTTTATATTCGAGAATATAGAAAAAAATTTCAGCGTCATATCTACATGTGTATGTAAATATTTTGCAGATATCTACTCTAGAGTATAGACAAACATTGCTTGGGAATATACTTGACGGTAGTCGTATATACACATGACTCTATAGAAATATTTTTGTTAGGTATATACTTAGGTCTATAGGTAAAAATTTGTCGTATATATCCATCACTCTATAGAAATATTCATATATATATATATATATACATGACTATATAAATAGTCATATATATATATATATATATATATATATATATATATATATATATATATATATATATATATATATATATATATATATATATATATATTTATGACTCCATAGAAATATTTTTGCTAGGTATATACTTAAGTCTATAGGTAAACATTTGTCATATTATACGAGTATATAGGAACGTTTTTGGTCATGGTTATAATTTCGTACATAGGTAAACTTTAGTATTGTTTATTCGAGTCTATAGGAACATTCTGGTCAGGTTTATATTTGTGTATATACGTAAACATTTGTCTTGTTTTTACGAATCTATAGGAATATATTGTGCGAGATTATATTTGAGTCTATAGGTAAACATTTTTCTTGTTTTTACGAATCTACAGGGATATATTAGTCAGGTTTATATTTGTTTCTGTAGGTAAACAATTGTCTTGTTTTTACGAATCTGTAGGAATATATTGGTCAAGTATACATTTCTGTCCTTGTTTTTACGAATCTATAGGAATAAAATAAATTTATGCCAGGTAGACACTTGCTATATACTATAGGTAACAAATTGTGGTGTTGATAATTGTGTTTGTAAGTAAAAATTGGTCAGGTTCATATATATATATATATATATATATATATATATATATATATATAATATGAAATATTATTGGGCTTATATTTAAATTTCCAGTACGCAGTTGTTATTTATGACTTAATTTGCAAGCATCGACACGTTGGATATTTAGGATATTCTTACTCCTTTGTAGTGGATAGGCGTATCCTAGGTGCCACCGAGATTGCAGATGGACCAATTGTAGAACATTGTTCCCATTAGTTGGAATAATCCAAAAAACTATTGAAATTAGTATTGTTTAATTAAATACAATGCAGTATTACTGGAAACAGCGAAAGGAATACTGAGGAAGGTGCTGGAGTCATGACAAAACTTGCTGTCACTTGATAACTAATGAAACATATAGTTAGTACTGGTGTGTTAACTGAGTGGTTTGAAATGATAGTTTCATAAATGTCTTGTTAAATGCTTCTAAATGAGTAGGAAAAAAAACATTTAAAGGGAAATGTGCGTGTTTTTTTATATGAAAGGATCTGATGAGGAAATAACTATGTTATACTGTAGAAAATATTTGCAAACGTGAGAACATAAGAAGAGAAGAAAGGGGAGATGTTTCCGGCTAACTAAAAACAAACAGAAATTGACAACATCACGCGTCAGTTGTTCACAGCAAGATGATCACATCAAATGGCAACTGAGCGTTAACAAGGCTCTCTGAGCTGGAACAATGCTTGATGGCTGGTGCGGAATCGTTAAGATTAGGTTGATGATCAACAAGCCGAGATATTTTTTTTCAAATTAAGAGGAAAACGTGAAAACAGCAGAGTCGTTAAAAGGGGAAAACATATAAGTTTAGTAGAAGATAGGAAATTCAAGGAAATAACTGTGTAAAAGATTAACGATGGGATAAAGAGAACAGATAAAGGTGAAATAAAAGAAAAAAAGACGACATAGAAGGTAGCTTTTTCTTTATTGTAGTGAAACTTGATGCGCATCCAAATATATGATCAGGTTTAGCAGCATGGCCCGGCGTTGCCCGTGCTTGATTCAAAAATCGTACGACTCATACAGCAATCGCTATCACTTGACTTAAAATATTTTTGCCCTTCCTTGCCTTTAAAGAAGTTCCCTTTAAGGGCTAATGTTGCTACATGCCTTACTTCTTGCCTATATCACACTGCGAAATTTTTCTAAGCTCTATACTAAACATTAAATCTGTTACGAAAAAAGAACTAAACAAAATGAACACAAAACGATCAGCTTTAAAAAAGGGCTCGTAAGTGGAAAAGCCGAATGAAAAAAGAATGTTAACAAAGAATACTTTTTCACACCCAACCCAGTTCTGCAGAATCAGAATCAACGTTGAGTTTAAATAAGCGAATGAGCCAATTGGAGTAAAGTGCCATGCAGATTTAAATTTTTTCCACTTGTGACGAATGCAGCTATTGATTTTTTTTTTGCATGCTGGCCAATAGATTCTTCCTGCCTATTCGTGGCAGCCAGCTATAGGCTCTCTCTCTGGCCAGTAGAAAATGGCCGCAAACTACACGAAAACTGCCGTAGAAGCATGAAAAAAAAATCGATTATTTCCACTATCGATGGGAGTTGGGAAATGCAAAATCGGTCTTGGCCTTTCTGCTAACTTGGAGCATGTGCATGTGAATTTTGGTGCAAATCCGTCGAAGATCCCGGCCGTGCATTCGTTACAATCACACACACACACACACACACACACACACACACACACACACACACACACACACACACCCTGCCTTTTATAGATAGAGATAAAAAGAGATATAAAAAGGGTTTTGAAGCAAAATATACACGGTATGTAATCAAGGAATTTAAGACCCCAAAGATAGCATCTAAATCGAGAAAAGGGGCTCTTCAGAGCTACCCAATATTTACCATGTTATAATGACCCTTTATGCTGCACGATTTCATCACAAATAAAGAAATAGACATGAAGCAATCGGGATTTCGATCTATCGGCAGCCGGTGATATAAAGCATAGCATGATCAGTGCCTCCCATCAATGGAAGAGTTTTAAGTGGAATTATAAACTACAAAGAGACATGCTAAGAATCAGTAAGAGTCTGATGAAACTAGCAAGAACAAGTATTTTAATGGAATACAGAACTACGAATGACTTGTTAACAATCAGAGACAAAGACATCTGTAACCGGGGCACATAAATAGGACTGAGTGAAGTTAATACTTACATGCCATATAGACAGCGAGAGAAAAGGGGGAAAGCAACAGATAAATTAACAGGCCTGCGCAAATGGTGATGGAAGAATATGTATCATAAAACATTTATTGCTGATAGCAATAAAATAAGAATTTGTGGAAAAAACACGACCTTCCAGCAATTGAAGGGCAGTATAAACACACACACACACACACACACACACACGCACAACACATATACGGTACGGTGCGACTTAATTGGGAAAAGGACTTCAATTTAATATATCATTCTTTTATACTGCGTTTAGCCAGCACCACAGTAGTTTAGTGACTCCTAATCATAATGAAGCAATTACAGTGCACACTCCTGTTACAACAGAACACATTTGAAAAAGTTTAGAATATTTTAGTATTTATTTGTGACTAAACTGGTATTTGGTTAAGAATTGTGTGATTTATGTAGTTTTGTTTGCAAGTCAGAATTTTATGTTATTTTTTTCGGTTACTGCTTCTGGTTTAAGAACTAACCAGATTATTTTCTTTCAACGGTTAAAATAAAAATGGGTATGTTAGAAAGGGTGCACAGGTTATTGTGCTCCATGGACATTCAAACAAATAACCCAAAGCCTCATATTAAGCAACTCCAGTACTGGACGCATTGTGAAAAGGCAGGCTCTATTGGATCACAATATGATCTTGAGAAAAAGAAGTTGCGGAAGAAAAATGGTAAACGACGATAATAGACAAAGTAGCTCAGAAACAGCATTAAAACCCCGAGGAAGAGTAGCAAGCACCTGGCAGCAGATTTAGTGGAATCCGGTGTGTCGATATCTGACTCAACTGTCCAGAGACTGTTACTTGAAATGGAGCGACCAGCCAGAAAACCACATAAAAAAGAGATTTTGACAGGAATAATGAAGGATAAACGACTCCAACAGGCAAAATCCCAAAGATTGGACGGTTGAAGATTGGATGAAACGCATTTGAAGTGAGATGTCATTGATTCTTCTTTGTACGGAGAAGCAAAGCCGAACCCATAAGTGATGGCCATACTGAGCACAGAATATGAAGATCTTTTGAAAGTCCACATACTACCGACAATGGAAGAATTTTACCCAGATGGAGATGGTGTATTTCAGCAAGATAATACCAGCGGCCAAATATTTAAAATAATGTAGAAATCTTTTCAAAATAAGGGTGTAAATGTGTTGGACTGGCCTGGAAATAACCCTGATCACAACCCTGTTGAAAGCTTATTAATAGAAAGCTTATAAGTTTAAGAAACTATAATCGCTCGGAAAACCTTCGGTGTATTGATTTGCAATAAACAAGCCAATACCAAAGAGAAAAACAAGTATAAAAAGAGACAGAACCAAGAACATGTACGTTAAACGAAAATAATCGTCTAGCATACGAGTCCAAGCCCCAAAAAAAAAAAAAACCCGACGCGAGTACCCAAAATAAATAAATAAAGTGCCCAATACGGTAAGTAGAGCAAACCTAGTTAAACCTAGGAAGCCAGAGAAACTTAGCAAGGTTTAATCTTCCCTGACTATCCGCTTAGATGAAACCTTGGTAAGTTTGTCTGGCTCTCGAGGTTTAACTATATATATATATATATATATATATATATATATATATATATATATATATATATATATATATATATGTGTGGAGAGAGATTAAGAAGGTGGCAGAAAGCCAAAAAAAACGACAGACTGTATATGAGGTACAGATCCGAATGGCGAAACATAATCTTCTTTCATTTATATATGCTTTCTTATCGGACTGAGCGATGCTGTATAAATATCTAGAAAGAATTTCACATTGTCTTGTTGTTTTATAACCGAATCTAAGAGCATCTCGGTTTTCTAAAACTAATATAGTACTTGTGTGGTAAGCTCAATTTTACAGTCTACATCTTGGTATATTTTGTTAGATAAATGCTTTCTGCATACCTTTTTTGCGTCAATTTATTTAGCATTTTATAACAATGGAGGTATAAAGAGTTTTGGAGAGCTAAGTTCGCCCATGTCCTAAAGGGACATGAAACATTGAAGAAAATAAAGAAATCATGCAGATAATGTTTAGTGGAGTATTTCCGGTTGTCAATGTATTCGCTATTAATAATACGGAAATGCGGTTAAATAATAGTTAGCGGCTCTGAAGGAGAAATTGAATTTATGAAGATGAGTTTGAATTCCAGTCATGTTCGTTACATTGACTAACGAAACAAAATCTCCCTTCGTTTATATAGGGTTTCTTGTTTTACTGAGAGATGCTGAGCAAATACCTTGAAAGAAATGAAAAGGAGGAATAGAATGCATAAATAAATGAAATACTGATACAAATATTAAAAGGAGATAATGAAGGTGAAATTCGAATGGCATAGGAGCGAAAACCAAATAATGGCAAAGGGAGAACTAAAGAAAAAAATGAAAGGTTAAAACAGGAAAAGAAACAAATGAACACAAACGAAATATAAATAAAGAAGTTCAAAACGCAAAGAGTAAAAGGCGGGTAAAGGTAACATGGGGTCAAAGGCAAAGTGTTGATTAAATAAATAAATACATAAGGGAGACAGGAAAAGTAAAGGCCAAAGTTAACAAGGAATGAAAGAAGAAAATAAACAATAAACGGAAACGGTGTCTAATGTTATCAAAAAGAAAGTATTGTTTATCCATCTATCTATCTATCTATCTATATATATATATATATATATATATATATATATACAAATATGTGTATGTCTGTCTGTTTACTGAACTCGACAATGACTAACAATGAGAAAAACAGACTTCCTGCTATTGAACGGGCTGGTAATGAAATTAGTTGAGGATTATGCAACCAAGTAAATTCTAATCGACTACATTAGCACACACTTAAACACACACACTCACACACACACACACACACACACACATATATATATATATATATATATATATATATATATATATATATATATATATTTGTTTGAATAAAATCAGACCACTTTAAGGTTCCATGTAATAAGTTTTTTCACCACAACCCTTTCAAAAGGGCTCTGGATCATCAGACTTTACTTCCAAAAGTTGAAATGAAAAATGAAAAGAAACTTACACATTTTTGACGGACCGCACCAAGCGTATGTGAAATTAACGAAGTGAGGTGGGAGAGAAGATATGAGTGAGTTAGATGTACCATTTTCAATTCCTTATCCTTAACCCTCTCTGTGTAGGCTAGACGCTATATATATATATATATATATATATATATATATATATATATATATATATGAACGTACATATATGCACACTTAATTTGATTAAAAAGCACCGACAATGTCTGTTTATTTAATATTTATTATTTTTTTCCAACTTCTCCATAAAGTGTTGAGTATTATATTCGAAGTTGTAGATAAACTGTCCAAACTTTATTTTTTTTTCTATTTTTGACGTCATGTGTAACTGCTATTGCGAAATAGGCACCACAAAAAGAATGTTATGTATTTTATTAATTAGTTAATTTATGTGTTGAATCTACCGCTAATAAAATATGAGCGCACATCACTTGTATTGTAGACACTTCACGATACCATCTTCTGTGTATCTCATTAAGGTGGACTTGTTATTTTGTATAATCATCTCTTTCCTTACAACAGGTGCAAGGAAAGAGTATTTGGGTGTGACCTGTGCGTGGATTGCACTAAAATTCGACACAGGGCAGTACATTATTTTTAAAACATTATTTTTACATAGGTGGATTGAGGAAAACTTTTGTTATTGATGTAAGTTAAGTTAGATATTGTAAAAGTGTTATGATATATGATAAATGGTAGGTTTTGTTAGGATCATCGAATGATATTCACCGGTGAATTACGTTTCTAATTGATTTTTATATATATATATATATATATATATATATATATATATATATATATATATTCCATTTGTTATATATATATATATATACAAACATGTTTGACTGAACAGAAACGGTAAAATCCGTCTGTTTAATTTTGTATTATATTTGTTGAGGGGTTCTCTCATTTTACACAAATGGGCTCACCCAGGGTATACATATACTACTGTTAGTGAATACCCGGGAGAAGAACAAGAAAGAGCGACGAACGTAACGAGCAAGACTCACAGTGAGCAAGCACGTAGACTCAGTAAGAAGGCATACAGTGATACAACGATACCAAAGACTGTATATATATATATATATATTGCTACTAACCCGCATACCTAGAACTACTAACCTGCTTTACCAGTTAGTATTATTACATTAATACATTTATTTTCCTATATTCCTTCTTGGTGTTTGTTGTTTATTGGTACCGGATTTCATCCCGGAATCCACAACAATATTTCCTCAATTTACAGAAAAGGCATGGAGCATTGTACTCGAAATTATACGATGTCCAGATTTTTATTGTTTAATTTAAGTAATTTTTCCATTGTCTCAGTATTTAAAATCAATTTGGTAGACAGAATTTGCATGGTACCTAGAATTCTACAGTCTACATCATGGTATGCATTGTAGTCAAAGGAATTCTTCCTAACATTGTAAATTTATTTTGACTTGAAACTTAATATGGTACATAACAATAAATAAATATTCATTTATTTTAATAAACAGTTATTTTTAGGCCTGCTTTAAGATCATAACTCTTGTACATCACAAACTTTATACTCTGTTGCCGGAAAATTGATAGCCATATTTATTTTCATATATATATATATATATATATATATATATATATATATATATATATATATATATATCGCACATGGTGTTTGTGTTAATAAAAAAAGTGGTCTATATAATAAAACAGATATATTAAGATATATATATATATATATATATATATACATATTAACCCTCATAATATATATATATATATATATATATATATATATATATATATATATATATATATAAGAAATAAAAAACGTTATTTTTGAATTGTGAATATTAATTTTTTATATTAAGCCTAAAAGGAGCTTACTTGTTCGTTTGCAAAAAAGAAAAAGAAAAAAAACAACCAAAGCATAATTTACATTAAAAAGTGATCAGGATCAACGTATTTGAACAGACATTTACTTTTATGCCTACATGTAAGCATCAATTCATTTCTTTTGTTTAACAAAGGTTATTTGTTTTAGAATAACTAATTTTTCAACATAAAAATTACATTTTTTGCCTTTCCCATAGTAAAATTTGTCTCTTGCCACAATATCCTACGTGATGATAGGTGTACTACCAACATTCTTTAATTGACAGAAATATTTATAGACAGCAGTGCTTTTTTGTATTTTATATTGCGTAAATTCAGTTGATGATAGCAGTAACAAAAATTCCAAGTTTTTTCAGAACCAAAATAAAATTTGACATCTTTACCATAACGTATGCTAGTTTGGTATATGTGTTAAGATGAGGAACAAATAAGAAATTTTTATCAATTAAAAATGTTTCGCTTTTATTTAAATAAAAGTTAAACATTAACTTATTCAGTCAGAGAAGCTGTAAAATGGCAAATCAGTCACGCAACAGTACTTCATATATATAAAACAAAGTTAAGGTATCTAGCAAGACACGTTTCACCAATTACTTCTTGTGACCATTGCTATTGTGATGATTTCAGTCTTTATTGGATGTCTCAATACTGAATTCACTGGAAAAATACTAGTTCGTATAGGATGAGGGATTCCTACTTATTCAGTTTGATTTGAAAAGCATACTCTGAGTCTTAATATGATCTTCGAAATATAAATATCAATTACGTGGTCAGGAAAGGTATTTATGAGTTTGTCATTACTTATCGGGTACCGAGCAGATAGAATCGAAATAGGGAGACTAATTATTAGTTTGTGATGTCAACGTAGTCTCATTGCCACTATTGTAATGCCAACAGTGGCGATCTCGTGGGTCTTCTGTTCCCAGATCCTGTAAGTACTAAAGAACACTGAACTAATCTCCTGGTTATTCGGGTAGCACATTCTACATTGAATGTAACTATAATTTGAGCCATTTTGCTCTGGTCAAGATCGTTAAAAACCCGTGTTCGGCCGCTGCTCCGCCCCTGCTCCGCCACTGCTCCGCCCCTGCTCCGCCCACGGTGATCAATTCTTTTTTTTTTTTAATATTCGCGGCACACACGCCATATCAGAGGTTGAGGAATAAGTCAATTTCAGCAACAGCTAATATTATGACTCCAACTCTCGTCTGAATTTGTATAGAAAAGACGAAGGTAAAGAAAAGTCAGTAATTGTTGATTAATAGTGATACAAAATATTCATAAGACGTGTACAGGCGATGGCTTTTACTTCCGCTTACACATCTACGGCAACTATTTTTTTGCGGCAACGTGATTTTGTCCTCTTCATCCTGATGGTCCTTGGCAGGACGATTAATTGCATCTGATCGGGAGATTGCAGGTTTTGATGAGCAGGTGACGTCCATAAACACAGCCTTCGCTCGCTCCTCGCTGCTTCGTTCGGGTGTCGCCGCTCCAAACGTGACGTCCGCCTGTCGCGTCAGTCGTGTTGTCCCGTCCTGTGACGATCAACTGGCTTGGTATCGGTCGCGGCACCCTAATGTGACGTTCTAACCTTTTGGTGATTCGGATGGGAATCTGGTTAGATTCGATATCAGCCTCGTCGTTCCCAATTCGCTTCCAACGTCTGGTTACCAAAGTAACTGCGTTGATCTCCAGCCTGCCTACCCACGTTGTGGATTGATCTTAGGCAGACGAAATCAATCAGTCGTTAGGGCCGTATGCAAGTTGGGTTCAAACGGGGGTGGTATCGCACAAATACGTATAAAATGGATAAAATGATAACTCAAAAGTTCAAGGTATCAAAGAAAAGGATAACAAACTTTATGTCTAGTTGTTGGATACATAGGACTGCGTCTATCTCCCGACCCGTTCTATGGATTGTGACACGTTGTTTACCGTTAGGAGAGTTTTAACACTTCAAGTTGTTTGCTCTTTAAGAAATTGTTTTTTTTTTTTGGTGTGTCTTCGGGCGAAAGTCAAAAAAAAACTTATTTTGGTAGTCTGGATCTAAGTCGCTCTTCAAAATAATTGTTCTTGGATTGAAGATGAGTCCGGAAATTGCGCGAATCTTGGTCAGCCGATGCGAGGCTTGCTTCAACTGAGCACTGGAGACTGACTCTAGGAACTGTCTCTCCCGAACTCAACTCTGGAACTCTCTGCTGGAACTCTCTCTGGAACTGATTTTCGCTCGCTGCGACTTCGCTTATATGGACGCCGACAAAAACCGGGGTGGGTTTGTCGGCGCCGGGGGGTTCCTCGATAATTCTAAATACCTATCAACTTCTCTTATTTTTGGTTAAGAATTTTCCACTTCTTTCCATTTTTTTGGGAGTCTTCTCTTACTCCCACCTTCTCACCATACTTCAGAGGGGTGTCAACTGTCCTCCCCACTTCCTCGTAGCGGCCTCTCATACCCATCCTCCAAATGGGCGGTGGCAGCTTCCTCCTTGCGTCACGTGATCACCACTCGGCCAATGATGTCCAGCCTGGGCGTGTACGATCCCGCGGGCTTTGTTTCAGGGGAAAAAATATCTTGCTTAAAAAAAATTATCTTTTTCTTTTCCTTTTCTTTCTTTTAATCGCAGTTCTCATTTTCTCTGGCCGAAAATAGAACAATGCGATCGGTGGTGGTCATAACTCTTGTTCTCACCTGGACTTCGTCAGTCAGATTATCGCTAATTATCAGAATGGGTGGTCTATTTGACACAACACAATCGTCCATCGCCTCGAAAAAAAACATTTCCATGGTTCCAGTCATTCTTTGGTGCACATTTCTGATAACATAGTTTTATTATCGCAGCTAAAGATGTCTTGGCAAAAGAAAAACGGTCAGTCGCCACCTCGTGTGCGGCTTTGACACAATTAATTTTTCATATCTATCCAAAGCCCTGGAGTTCACCTGTTTTTTGTCAATTATCAAAATAACATTTTCAATTGGATTTTTCTTTGGCTAGTCGGTCTGTGGTTTGCCAATCAGATGTTTTCCCGCATTAGCGATTTGTTTATGTATCCCCGATAACACAAGCTCGTCGCCAGAACACATCTGATTCCTTTATCAACTTAGAATTTTTCTGCCATTGTAATGACAGTTTTTGCCATTTACTACTTATCAAAATATCCTTTATCTATTGTCTCTTAGTCGTGGGTGTCCTACTTATCATCCACGTTTGGGTCTCGCCTCTCTTTTCCTTTCTTTCCTTCCTCTCTTTTCTTTCTTTTCTTTTTGCCTTGGTAAATGGTGCCACAAGCAGGTGACCACCTCTTAATTACTCGCAGGTTCAGACTGATCTTCGGCAGTAGTACCTATTAGGGTCCCAGCACTGAGTTTATGGTGAAACCCTAAACAAATATCAAAACACTAGAAAAGTATAAAAATACATTTTTGTCGTGAAATTATCAATAATACAATTTTATAAAAAAATATGATCAACAATAGATTTTTATAGTAAAACTACCATAATACATTTTAGAGCACCATTACCAAGAATACATTCTTATAGGAAAATTACCAACAATACATTTTGTAGTGAAATGGCCAGCAATATATTTTAATAGTAAAATGAACAACTATACATTTTATAGGGATATAAGCACCACTACATTGCATAATAAAATAATTTACTATGCATTTCATAATAAAATGATGAACAATATATTTTTAGTAAAATTGTGATGTCAATGAACACTCATTGCCACTTTTGTAATGCCAACGAATACTTGTGTGTCACTTTCGTAATGTTCGTTGTAATAGAGACATTCTAATCGCAGATAAATTAATAGTAACACCGTTGAACAATATTGGTGTCAAACGCCTTTGAATATCACTCGCACTAATAGTCAGTTATGTGCCATGCGTGATACACGCTTAGGCGATCATGTATCTTTCAATACTTAACTGCCGAGGCATTTTTTCACGCAATGGGTTGCCATTTCTTTCTGCGGTATACCAGCTGTCATCCAAGGCTATAGAACCCGTTCTGTCATATTTACCCATAGCTAGGCGGAGAAGAAGAAAATTAAGACCTGTCCCAATTGTTTTAGCATGTAACTGAATAAAATAGATTCGACTGGAATTAAAATTCACCTCTCCAATTCCTCAATTCATGCCGCTATCCATTACTCCACCGTGACTCTAATAATAGTAAATAATACTCGCTCAAATAGTAATCCGTATAGTGATCCGAAAAATGTTATAGTATATGGAATAGAGCAGAGATAAGCGGACCGTATAATAATAGAGGGTAGAGTAGAAATAGCCATCATTTAGGTCACGACATTTCCTACTTATGCTTTTCCCTCCTAGTCACGTGATCCACGTAATTCAATAATGGGATCGCCTGTGTTTGCTCACTGGTGATCTATGTTCAAACGCAAATGTCGGCAGCGGCACTTTATTCCTATATAGCAATTAGCTCGTATTGTTTTATAGATATTTTGGTCTCGTTATGCATATTGCTACCCTGGAGGACGTGAAAAAGGGTTCAGTTCGAAACCGATGTTGTTCTGATATATAAATATTTAAATATCATATTCTGCCAAATGCTTCTATGAGACAAGTTTTGATCCAATCACATGTGCCATTTCGAACATTTAAAAAGTTATTCCACTCATTGTAACAGACGATGATAAGATTTAATTTTTCATTACATAGTTACATATGATGCGGCTACCCTTGACACAGAAAATGTTGAATTTGCTCTCTAAAATAGCATCCTTGTAAATCAATGCTTTTAATGCCTTTTTAATCATTTCAGACCAAGTGAGGCAATTAAAACACTAAATCTCAAAGGGGTTACTAAGTGTGAAATAATATGAGAAACAGAAATAAAAACCTTATAAAAGCGAGAGAACAATAAAAGAACAGGAATTAAGAAAACAGAAGATAACTATTGATTTTACATTTATTTAAAAAAAATATCTTGAAGAAAATGAGACAGCAAGTCTTTGGAATAAGAAGGAACTTTTCTGTACTATTCAAATTACGACTTGATACCGCATTCTCTGAAAAGAGCAGATCTAGTAGGTTCACTTATAGAGAGTGTCATTTGTGAATTTTATTTTTTTATTTCGCACATGCTTGTTGTTTTTTTTTTCATTTTGTAGACTGCACGTTATGGTAGCGTCAGTTGGGCACCGTATGTGAGAAAAAGAGCAACATGACACAATTCACTCCGCCAGAAATTTGGAAATAGCATACTGTTCGGTTTGACATTTACGACGAAATCTCCAATACGAACATTTTAGAGTGTTTCACTGATAATGTGAGGGCAGAGCAGAGGACTCGGAAAGAGTTGCATGATATATCCAGTCAACATCAATGTGTTTGAAGTGAACACTAATAATGAAGAAGTTATAATTCCATTCATCTAACAGGGCCTCAGACTCAACACTGAAGCCTACATCAAATGCTTTCAGGAGGTAATGCTGTCTTGGGTTATGAGGAGGCTACTTGAAGACATTATGTCTGGCAACAGGACTCTGCACAATGCCACACAAGCAGGAGAACCAAACGAAGGCTTTCAGTCAATTTCTGCGACCACATCACCCCTTACATATGGCCATCTAACTCCCCATACTACAATTCCCTTGGTTATTATGTGTGTGGCGCACTTGACGTAACAAAACTCCTTGTAATAGCAAAGATGAACTGAAGGCAAGGATTATGGCAGCATCCACCACCTTAAACAAGAAGACTCTCCAGAAAAGTAGCAGGAAATTCCAAAGTCATCTGGCGGCCGTACTCGAAGCCAATGGCGATTTTATTAAATTAATTTTATATTTAGTATTTCTAGTTATTTTTGAGTAATTCTGGTAAATATATCTGTTAAAATGAGGTATCACTGTTATTTTCAATTTTGAGTATACTCTTTGGTGTCTGGTGTTCGGATGCGATAAGGTAATCTGATTTATAATCCCAACTTATTCCTAGAGATAACACATTTTTCTTTACATACAGTTTTGTCTTTTTTTTTTGTAAAATGTTGTTAAATATATTTGTTAAAATGAGATGTCAGCGTTATTTTCATTTTTGATTAAGTTAGTCAACAATTTATCCATCGCACTCACGACGTTACTCGTCCCTACAAACTAATTACCTAATTTGGTCCAAAAGTTTCGACCCCCAAAATCAGGTGACCGTTGTAAATAGCATGGTATCAATAATAAGTGTCGATACATACACTTTCAGATGAATAGACAGAATGGTTACTAAGATGATATAGACATTTAATCGTATTTTCTCGCTCATATCTAAAACACTTTGTTCAGAGTTCCCTGTTTTTCTTTCGCTTAATGCTTTTAGTCTATAATGCCTCCTCGATTGAACATGATGACGTGGGCTAGCCTTTGGGAAAAGTAGAAAAATATGATGAAAAAAAATCTTGTAAATATCTTCGAGAAAATCAACATGAGACGGTTTTTAGATGGGCGAGAAAGATGGAGGTAGGCGTAGATAGGAGACATTTTAACGGAAACATGTACGTAATTGGCTATGAATAATTTATGAAGCTGGCAATGCAAGCAAAAGTCGTCTACAAAAGCGAACAACATTCAGCCCAGAGATAGACGCGTGATATCGAAGCGGAAAGGTAATGAATATTGAAGTATGGTATTTTCACATTAAAGCCGGTCGCCTGTGTGTGTATCTCTCTCAGACGACACAGCTGAAGACTCAACAAATATTAAGAGCCGAAACCAGTAAAAGACTCAAATGCGTAATGGGAGACGGCATTGAAGAAGACATTGAAGACTTATTATCCATTTTAACCAGTTATAATTAAGAATCAACAGAAAATTTAAAAAAAATATTATTGGAAAATATTAGTAAACAAGATTAAAAGCTTTTCATATTTCACTTTTTTTTTTTTTACAGATTTCTTTGTGATTAATTTAACGGCACACGTCAAGCAGACGCCACAAAATAAATAAAAAAAATATCGGCTGGAGCTAAATCAGAAATTTAGAATTATGGGTAACTTAGATGTTACCATTTTAAGATTTCTGACATGGTTATATCTTTAGATATATTATTCTATTGGGAATGATTTTTCTTTTGTGCATAGTTTCTGGAATTGGGCGTTTACAAATCTCTTGCTATAGAAGCTAATATTTAAAATAAAATGAATATGAAGGTAGTTGATTTATTTTGAAAATTATTGGCAGTGAGGATTTTAGACAAATGATACAGGTCAGACTGGCACCAAGGGACAGAGTCTTCTTAATTCTCCGTTCCTACCAAAAGTGTTAAGCTGAAGACATTATTAGCTTTTCCTACGATGCCGTTGATGGATCTTTACTGATAGTTATTAAATTTTTAACAATAAGAAAATCTTGAATTTGCTTTCGAATACGTCATATTTTCAAACGAATGCTTATAATGTTTTTTTTTTAATAATTTCAGACCAAGGAAGGTAATAAAGCCACTAAAATGCAAAGGGTTACTAAGTGTGAAATAATTGCACTCTGTAATATTCGAGACGTATCATTAAAATGCATTGGCAAAATTATGCAAAGGAATTAATATTCACATGTAAAGTAGAATTCATAACACACACTTATTGAATTACCTGAATACACACACACACACGCAAACACAGACACACACACAATAGGTACTCATATTAGAGTAAATGCTCTTCTTATATTATTAAATAATTAAATGAAATGTATTTATTTACATCTACCGACCTGAATATTCGGGAAATCAGCGCCCAGAATTCGAACCTACGTCCAGTAGGGGAAAATAATTACATCTGACGTGCCCGAGCTCCTAGGCCACATATCACCTCACAATCAAACAGGGATTGTTTTTGAATATGTATCTGTCCTGATTCTCAAAATATACATATCTGCTCTGCTTTGTATTCTAACGTAAACAGGGACAATATTTAAGGAAATGGATTAAATCCGAAATATTTTTAATACATTTATTTAAACGTTAATTTGTTTTAACAAGAATTCGAGAATATTCATGCGGAGAGATGTAAATAAATGCACTTTTTAATAATAAAAGTGTACACAAATATGCAGTAAAAAATAACGTTTAAACAAATACAATATATATATATATATATATATATATATATATATATATATATATATATATATATATATATATATACACACGTTATCGGACTTACCCATAATAACATAATGGACTATTCCATACGTAATAAATACTGCGCCTCAAGAGGAAGCAGGGAGTTCAGTCCGAAGTCGGGCGACCGATCTGACCGGCTGATCGCTTGAACTCTCTGCCGTCGAGCGGGGAGGAACCTGAAGGAGGCTACGCCGAAGGGCGGAGTCTCTTTCGGGGAGGTAAACCGACCCTGAACCCGTTTATACGGGTTCAAAAGGCATATTTTTGGCCGAGCCCTCGGGCTTGTAGATCCCACGTTAAACCGGCCTTGTGCCACATGATACCCCCGTTGTGGGGGGGGGGTGAACTGAATACTGTTCCGACTGAAGTCTGGAGTGAAGTCCATCAGGAGTCTGTCAGTCAGTCGAGTCAGAAGCAGTCCGAAACAGAGTCGCGTTTAGACAATTACTACTAATCCTGATTGTTTGTACTAACACTTTCTACTTCTCTGTATATATTCCTGTTTTGTAATATATCTGTGTTATTCCATATCCGTAATCGAGTTCTTCTTTATTGGTTCTACCTTGGACAATCACCGTGGTACAAGGAACCGGACCATAACAATATATATATATATATATATATATATATATATATATATATATATATATATATATATATATAAAAGAAATATATATATATATATAACAAATTTAAAAATGCAATATATATATATATATATATATATAGAGAGAGAGAGACAGATATATAGATATATAGATAGATAGTTTCAGACACACACACATATCTATCTATCTATCTATCTATATATATATATATATATATATATATATATATATATTTTATATATATATATATATAAAATTAGATGAGGAACAGTAGCAAAATAATTATAATTTTAAAAATGTTTACTATTTATTTACTGTCATTAGATATTTATATGAAAGTGAAATAATGCGAAATTGTTTTGATTGTAAATTCTATGTTGTTTCGTTTTGTTTTTTTTGTGTTGTGGTTACCTATTAATTTATAGCATTTATGGGATTATTGTGAATATATCTCTGTATGTAAGTTGGAAGACAATAGGTAATCTGAGGCAGCTACAGAATTTCAGCCTACTACTAATCAGCAAGAATATTAAAGAATTGTACAATATGTAGAAGAAGGTCTTTGTTCCCAAAATAATCCCAGCAACGCATCTGAGATCAAACGATGGCAGGAAACTCCTTATTATCATGGTGGAGATAGGTAAAGACGGAAAGAAGATTTTTCGAATCTATTTAAAGAGGTTATCAATAGGCATCACTTTGATCGTAACGACATCCTGCCATCACTTTTGAATGATTCCTTTAACTTGAAGGGGGTAACAGCATATATCAGCAAGTTTTAGGTAGGAAAGTCTTCAGGAAACGACGCCATCTTGACTGAAATCTCCTGGATGATATACAAAAAACATCCTGAACATTTGGAATTATGGAAGTTCCAAAAGACCAGAGATATATCATCCTGAAGCCATTCTGCAAAGACAAGCAATAAAATATAAAAATATTTCGGAGATGAGGCATTTTAATTATTTACACTAATTACGCTGTTCGTACTGCTCTCTTCATCTTCGTTGCCATATTCATGACGTTTCGGCCGGCGTACGCTCCGGCCTTCTTCAAGTGATTGGAATTTAGAACTGAACCCTTTATTTCGTGTAAGCTGTTCTATTTCCACATGCCTTACCACTTCCGGGTGTCTCACTATCAGTTATATTTCTTTAACTTAAATCTTCAATTTTTTGTAATCCTCTGCTTTAGCCAGGTATTGAGCTCACATATCTTTGGGTGCTTAAAGACACATGGCCCAGTAGATAAAAGCTTTGATTGAATCCAGTTATGTTCAATATTCTGAGTGTGGGCTCCGGTTTCTATATCAACGTAATCGTATCTATGATTAACCTTGAAATGTTGTTGATTTTAAAATGTTGGATGACAGGCAGTTGTAGCAGAGTGATTGGCAACTTGAACGATAAAGCAGTCGTTTGTTTGACGGACATTTCCATACGAGGACCCATTGCTGTGGTAAAATGCGTCCGGCATTTTTCTTACGCCTCGTGAAATGGCTCTCATCGATCCCAACAACCATTCTTTCGCTGCCATTTTTGGATTGCTGTAGGTTGGCTAGACTGTTGATCCATACCTCTCTCATTTAACTGTCACTCTTGATCACACAGTTATTCCCCATTCAGTTCTCGCACGAGACGTAAGAAAAATGCCGGACGCATTTACCACAGAAATGGGTCCTCGTAGGAAATGCTTATTTGAAGGAGGATGTTTCCTAGCACCAGGCGTATATGAAGAGAAGTAGAGTGACCAAGTTTATGCGTAAGTCTGACAATCAGATTCCGTTGCGGAGTCCAATTTTCTGCTTGCAGTTCTTTGTATTACACATCTAATTGATCCCGGAGCCGAAATAGAGCTTCATTGGACGACATCTATCTATCTATCTATCTATCTATCTATCTATCTATCTATATATATATATATATATATATATATATATATATATTATCGCACATTGCGTTCTGTTGTTAATAAAATAGTGTTCGATGCGATGTAACTGAACAATAAACTACATATTAATAAGTATACATATTTATTCTCATGGGTAACACAACTTGAAGTTTCATGTACAATCTCCCAGGTGCCGAGTTAAGACTGACCGTTACATTATTTAAATTATGTAAATTCCTTTGGATCTTGTCGGTACGACAGAGTGCAGTTCCATCTGATCTGGGCAGTGTACGGCTTCTATATAACATCGTCCAGACCTGCGCTCTGTAGAGGTCACTTGAGTCTCACAACCAAATGACTAAACTCTGACCAAATACGCCTCTACCTTTATTTTGTGCGATAAAAAGATGCCTTCTATACGATAAACGGATTGCTTCTATACGATAAACAGATACGTTTTATTTTATAAACAGATGCGTTCTATACAACAAGCGAATACCCTCTATACGATAAATGGGTGACTTCTATACGAGAAAGGGATGTGTTCTGTACGGTCAACTGAACAACTCTTCTGTCTCTTCTATTGCTTTGATCATTAGCAATGATAACAAAGTTGCAATATGAACTCTGGTAAAGACATGCAATGATAACAGCAAAAATTGCAATATGAGCACTGGTAAAATTGATGCTGAAAAACATTAGGTTTATAATACTCAGAAGTTCATACCCAGATGTCCTCAAGGACACATGGCACAGTGGATAAAGGCGATGGTTAGATCCAGTGACAGACCCAAAGAAGGTCAGTTCAATTCCAGTTTAAGGCAGTGGAGAAATTTCAGAGGGAAAATTAGCAGGAGGTAACTGATAACTGACATCCATCAAAACATGGCACGTGGAACTAGAACAGTCTACCCCCAGTGATCGAAATAAAGGGTTCAGTTCGAAATTCCAACCACCTGAAGAAGGCCGGAGCGTACAACGGCCGAAACGTTGTGACAAATATGGCGACAAAGATGAGGACAATACCTCATCTCAGAAATATAGATAGACTTTTTGTTGGAGATTGTCACTACTCACTTTCCAGCTTTGATAGAATTCGAAATCATTTAAGCGATCTTCATTCCCAAAGACAGAATATTGCAAGCCTATCGCTATTCTATATCTAGTTCCATGACAAATCTATTCGTTAGTGCCTCCAGTTCAGACAATTACACAGAGAGTACAGCGATCGAATTAGACTGATTTCTTTTTCAGTTTAAATATCAGAATGCGTGTTTTGTAAAATATTCCTTGAAATTAACTGAATTTCGAAGTCTAACCCATGCGAATGAACGGAATTTTTCGCAAGTGTTCAAATATTTAAACATAGAACAATGTTTTTTTGGCAGATATACATGGATAACAGAAAGACAATGGCAAACGCTATTATACGGTCAGGATTTTAAAATTAAGAATTCCGATTTTTCAGCGCGACATTCTTCTTCATCTACATTTTAATCTATCATTGAAAACCCATTTCCTTGCCAAACCAAAATAATAATAGCTTCAATATAGATATATTTTTTCTTAGTGTGCCAAGCAAGAAAGTTTACTGAAACAGTAATGAAAGTTTTGGAACAAAACCATAAATTCAAGAAGTTCCGGTTCCACAGATGGTGAAGAATATTCTTGTCAGAAAGAAATTACAAAGTCGTAAACAAGATGATATACGAAAAAAATTATTTCTAGAAATCAGATGCTGGTGCATAAGAAAGTGCGCAATCCCAAAGCAATAAATCAGTTTTGTGTGCGTATTTATGAAATGATTTTTCGTTTTCTTTACAACCATTTCCATTTGCCGCCGATTTCCTATTTTAATATGATATCAAAATGATATACACAGTATATTTTCCGTTGTGAAATTTCTTTTTACATTTCAGTCAAATATTGATATTATACTTTAAGGCTGCTCGATTTGATAAAAAAGGATAATTCTCTTTTTTGAAATGAATAATCTAGCAAGGTGTACATACGTCTACTATTTATTTCAATATGATTGTAAATTTAGCAATATTAGCCGAGAATACAGAAAATCCCGAGGGACACGATTACCAATCTCCGAGATTACTGTTTTTTTTTTTTACTGTAATTTGGGTGATTGTTTAAAATTTAGAACGATTAAAATCACACCGTAGTGTATATATATATATATATATATATATATATATATATATATATATATATATATATATATATATATATATATATATTCCGAGGGCGGTAGAGAAAGTTTTTTAACGCATTATATAAATTATATATAAACGCTATACTGGCTGCTAAGAGCGATGCATAAAGCAGCAGCAGCGGCAGCCGTTAAAATTTCCCTTTTCCCAATAGTGCTCAATAGGCGACCGAGAGCAACGAAAAGCGTTAGTAAATATTCCTGTTGCTATGTACCGAGATCCTCACAGTTGCATAATATGTGGACTTGTATGCAGGCCACTAGCGGTACTGAAGTATAAATAGGGCACAAAAATCCCTTTCTCTACCGCACG
>CAHIKZ030004683.1:3082500-3275000 GCA_903632075.3 Acanthosepion pharaonis
CCCGATGTGGACAGAGTTCGTGTCAGAAATAGAAATTTAAGGGTAAAATCTAAAAAAAAGTCGAGAAAATAATACAGAATTTATAAATTTCACTGTTTCTGTCAGACGAAAGGCACGAGTCAAGGATCTGGGGAGGACTGAAGAGAAGGTTTATAAAATTAAAGCAAATGAATAATGAAATATTAATTTAAATTGAAAAGAAAAACAATATGGGTTTAAAATAACTTTAAAATATATAGAATAAAGGTTGTAAGGGATTATTGGAAAGTGGGTTAGAGAGATCTTAGAGTAGAGGAAAGTTCATAAATTATAAATATGTTAAGAGGTGGGAGAAATATAGAAATATGAATTAGTTATATATTCGACATTTGAAGAGTTAGAACGGAGTGAATATTATGGAAACATAATAGCTAATTAAGTTAAACCCATATTATGGAAATTTGAATTTGTTTTTATGTCGACATTTTAACACTAATTCATTCTTCTGATTTTATAGTTGGCGTTGATTATTGTATTTTTATTATCCTAATTTTTTTTCTAAACGTAACTCACACATATCTCTAAGACTATGAGTAATACATGCAGAAACTATAATCTTCAAATTATCTATGCGCTCAAAACTTTCTCCGTCAATTACCAAATAGACAACTGTGTACAACAATCCCTTACATTTGATGTTATGTAATTATTTTGCGACGATTAGTACCGTGTGTTTTAGATCATTGTCATGTTGGAATCTTCAGAGACGTTCCAAAGACAGATTTAGTGCTCTTTGTTTTAGATAATTTTTAAGAATAGCCAAATACTCCTCTTTATTCATTGTACACTGTACTCACACTAGTTCTCCTAGTTTCCAAATAAATATAGCGAAATGTAAACAATACATAGGAGGGTAAGTAAAAAAAATATCCGCACTTTCGCTCTCGAAAAGTGTGCGGGTAATTTTTTACTATCACTCGTATATATATATATATATATACACATATATGTATATGCAGATATAGATAGATAGATAGATAGATAGATAGATAGATAGATAGATAGATAGATAGATAGGCTGAGAGAGAGGCGATGTAAACAAGATTTAAGTCTTTCTCTCGGATTCCCAATGCGAGTTAAGTTACTCCACGTCCCCCACCTCCACAACCCCCACCTCCACCCCAAGCATTAAACATTTCTGCATCAATTAAGTACTTTTTAGCCCTAGGAGAGCAACAACGCCCAGTAATTAGAGCAAGTTTTCCCCCAACAGAATAACGCTGTTACATATATAATGGGCATCGTTCATGATTCTCATCTATAAAGCATTGCAAATACATCAATTCTCTAGCTTTTTTAGTTTATAATGAAGTTTCAAATCAACAAGAGTAATGTTAGTCGTCAGTGTTCATGCAAATATATTGCTAATGGTATTTCTATAGGAATTCATTGATAATAATTAAAAAAGGGACTCTCAAGAATTAAGTAAATCATGGCTGATAAAATTGGTGTTTATTATATACAATGTAAATACATTGGTAATAATCTTACATTAAAAATAATATAGAACGGATTGCCAGTCGTCAAAAATTGAGTCAAGAATTACTTAGGTTTGAAATATTAAATGTATAATAATTTTAAGTGTAAATAAGTTTTTTTCCGCTACAGAGTTTGAACCATGTTTCAATAATGGAAGGTAAAAGCTACGAATTTAATTTTGTAATTAGATTAAAGACATTATTTATATATTGCAACTCGATTGACACTTCAAGTATTTTTTTCGCCCTTTCTTTTTGTCGCAAAGTAACCAGTCCGCTTCCAAAAAAAACTGATACCATAAATAGTTTGAAAAGTTCAGTGAAATTTAAAATTCACGGGTGAAAATGGTCATTCACTCATGGTATCTTAATTGGAATTGTATGATATATATATATATATATATGGACCTAAAATCCAACATCCACCAACGAAAGTCTGTTTCATGCTTACTCTTTTTCAACCACTATAAAAATCAAGTGCTACCCAAGGAAGAGTCTTATTGAAAAAAATAGCGAAGATAAATGTGTAATGTGATATAAACAAATAAAGTAGATTTTTGATTGATCTGTTTGTTACGGCTTATCAACCTATTGTAGGTTATTTAAAGCCAGAAAATATTTCTAGATTGTATAATTTTTCAGGAAATAATAATAAATTTCTGATACAAGCTCCACTAACCGACCCATAGCTGGAGGGATTAGAGATGGATTCATAACTTTCCTCGAGGATATTTGCGCTTAAGTGAATAATACGAACCCGATTGGAATTAGAACTCGGCTCACCAAATTCCTATTCCGAGCCCTTATGATTTACACCACCCGTACGTCCATGATTAACAGCATCGTGTGTTCTCAAATGGTAACCCATCTAGATACTGAACAGATTCGACGCTGCTTAACTTCGGTGATCGCACAAAAAACGGTGTATGAACGTGATATGGTCGTAAGCCAGGAGGTAGCAGAAATTGATGATTATATGGATAAGTAGTAAAGATTTTGAGATTGTCGTGTTCGAGGAGATTTGTCTATCAGAAGGACTCTTCCCCTAATTCAAACCACTGCTGATAGCAACGGTAAGCCACTCACTCTCTTTCTCAAGAACTGCTTGGCAGTTCAAATGTAAAGAAAAATAATATTTGAAGAATCATGATCGCCTAAGTTCTGAAGGTTTTGAGGAGCGTGGACCCACTACTTAATTGTTTTTTTTTTGCCTGGTTCACACAAACTAGGGGCGATATCACATGTTAGGACCCACCTATGGCCATATAGCGAACCCCTCGCATAAAAAGACTAGGAAAGTATAAAAATATATTTTTATAGTAAAATTAACAGCAATACATTTTTTTAACAAAAAGAAATTATAAACAATACATTTTTGTAGTGAAATTACCAAGAATACATTTCAAATTAACAACAATATATATATTTAAAGCAAAATAACTAGCAGTACGTTTTATAGCAAAATTGTCTACCGTACATCTTATAGTAGAATTACCAAGAATATATTTCCGTAACAAATATACGAAGAATACAATTGTAATGAAATTACCAGCAATATATATTTTTTAATTGCCAACAATACATTTGTTTTTACAAATTATATATCTGAAAACATACGCTTGCAATGAAATACAAAATTATGTACAAAATATATTTAGCTCAATGTATAAAATTGTGTTCAAAATATATGTAACTGAAGAATTGACATTGCTTACAAAATATTTACATTTTAGCAAATCATGCTTTAGGAGTTAAATAAACTCATAGCAGATGATTTGCCGCTAAACAAAACCAACAAATTTAAAAAAAAATAGTTATAAAACAGTTTGCGTTTGATGTGTACTGAATAACATCCTTCTTCTTTTGGGCACCGTATCCCTTCAGAAAGTAAGAAATCATGGCTCTCCACAGCTTCCTGTCAAGTTTTACTAAAATCACCTTTGATAAGATGACGATTAATCATATATTTGAAGAGGTGAAGTTAGTAGTGATTAGGAAAACATCATACCTGGAGTCTATTACACAAAGCAGCGTTTTTTCAGAATATGGTTTCGGAGAGGAAGATACTTCCTACTAATGGAATACTAACGGATTGGAAATGATTCAGAGTTAGGACTGGTTGGGATTAAGGAATATAGCTCATCAGAACACATGCCATTGAAATAGCGATAGACCAGCGAGACGCTCGTGACGTTTCGTCCGTGATTATAAAAAATAAAGGCCCAGGATTATATATATATATATATATATATATATATATATATATATATATATATATATATATATATATATATATATATATATATATATTAGGATTGTACCTCTATGTTCCTATGTCATAAATCGATGAAAATTTGTCCAAGCCCATGAAAAAAATCATTTAGTTCTTGAAAAAGATCACCGCAAACCGAAAATTTGATTTTGTCATATATACAATGAGGGTAAAAAATCGACATATTTCAGAAGCTTTATTTTTCAATTCGCTAATTATGTGATTGTTTATTATTTATAACGCATTTAATAGTCTATACCTATAGGATTGTCTACAATCTTACGATTAAACAAAAATTACAAACCTGCAGAAACTTTATTTTTCAGTTTGTTAATGATGTATTTGTGTAGTACATGTGTCTTTTTAACGCATTTAATAGGTTACAGCCCTAGCATATCATACAAACTTTCACATAAACAGAAACTACAAACTTGTGTATTCAATTAGAAACTTACATCTACAAGTAAAAACGGCTATATAAAGAAAAAGAATGTGGAATATTCATTTCTAGGTTTGTCATACAAGTTTCCTACACAAGCTTAAATGTTATGTGAAATAAAATCGTGAAATGAAAGTTATACTGAAGGGTCACACATTTTGACCCTTTCTTACTAATGTAGGTGTCCATTAGGGCTTTATCCTTGTTCCTACTTTTCATTAATGAAATTATAGGTGGGATCTACTCTCAACACGGTATATTCGCTAATGTCACAACCATTTACTCCTGTCTCGATAGGAAGACTGTTTAGTTCGATACGGTCAAAATGGCAGCCGATTTTCAAACGACATTCAGTCTGTTGTTAACTGGAGCAAAGGATGGTTTCTTAATTTTGTCGCTTCCAAAACTGATATCCATTAATCATCCGAGAGATCCCTCTCTGCCTCCCCATCAGAATAACTGATGCTGACCTCCTGGAAAGTGTTTCGTTACACCTTCTTCGTCTAAAGTTCTCAGGTGACATGAAGTGGAAAGAAAATATTGGATCCATTTCCAACTCAGCTGCTGAGACGTTTGGTTCACTGTGTCGTGAGAGGCAATTTTTCTATCCAGAATCTATCCTACATATCTATAGATCTACCATTCGCCCATGTTTAGAAAAACGCGGCCCCATATAGTCCAGTAATCATGCTATTTATCTAGAACTCTTTGACAAAATCTAAAGAAGAATCAGCAATATTATTGATCGTGATCTGGAGACTTAGCTTCAGTTACTTTTCCATCTCCATAAGTTTGATTCTCCGCGTCTTTTCTATAACTGCTTTCATGATAATTATTCGGAGGAGCCTTTCGTTATGGTACCTAAACTTTTTATAAAATTTAAACGCAATTCTAGGCTACCGTCAAGATCTCATCGATTTACACTTGGGTTGGCTAGATGTAGCTGTAAATTCAAACAGTTTCTTATCTCGCACTTCTCGGGTGTGGAACTCTCTTCCGGCTCCATAATTTCCAACGTATTTTGATCTGCAAAAATTCAAATGCTATGTCAACTGCTATCTACTGATCTCATTGCTCTTTTTGTTCTCGCTCATTAGATATCTTTCTGTTTCTAATTCTTCCACAAGCAGTAACCACATTTGTCTTAGTGGCTTTAATGCCTTACCTAGCTGTAAGATATTAATCTACAAATCTCAAGTAGCGAGTCTCTTTTCTTTGGTAGAAGAATGAATGCCGAAAGATCTAGTATTGCTCTAGAATTCGATCTTGCGTTATTTACGTATTCTTTGAAACTTCAATGTAGGAAAACTTCCAGTGTCTTTGAAATGAAGTTAAATGAAATAGAAATTTCATATCATCACGCCATCCTTCTGTTTCAGTAATCCATTCTTTTCCATTCTTGAAATTTTCTTGATAAATGGATATTCGATATTGGGCGATGAGTTGTTTCCTCCAACTTCGTCATCCATTACTGCGCGAAAGACTCGATCAAAAACATGATGTTGACAGTCAATGAATTGTGGTTATTCCAGTGTCTTTTGAGCAAATAGTCTATGTGAATGGATGAGAATCCCGTTCCTGCGTCCAGTGTTCACATTCGTAGTGTCAGCAGCAATCATCATTATACTCTTCCATAAATGGTTTTCATCCCGAAAATCTATTGTTTCTGGGACACCAGTATCCGCAATTGAATTTGGTAGATATAATGCTTCTAACTTAATTTTTCTTCTTTCATTCTCCAACAAAAGCACTTGATATTCTTGGCAATCGATCCGGTTACCATCAAAATGCAATGACCAATTTCCTAAAGTTAGTGTTTTCTTCATAAATGTTAATAGTTTTTTTTTAATATTGGGTCTGTATATAGGAGATCAAGAATTTGTCGCAACGTCAATCACTTCTTGAGATAATTGCCGCCAAACATTACTGCTTTGTCGGTTGATAAGTTTGAAGATTTTACTAAATAGGTTGAAGTTCTAGTTTTGTTATATTTCTTCCTTTTTCTTGTATTCGTTCTACTCACACTCTGATTGGGTCTCTGATACGGACGTTGAAGCTGCTGTTACTGTTTAGATGATTTTCAAGAATAGCCAAATACTGTTCGTTATCCATTATACACTGTACTCACACTAGTTCTCATGGTTCAAAAGCATCAAATCATCTCCAGAACAGAATGCTTCCACCACCATGCTTAATTGTACGAAAGTATGTTTTAGATTGTGAGGTTCATTCACTTTCCTCCATACATAACGAGAGTTCACGTGACCAAATAATTCTAGTTTGGTTTCATCTTCCAATATTTACTCCCATATTCTAGATGGCTTCTAGCATAAGCATAATAGTTTTCCTTGGTTGACACGCTCGAAGTCCTGCTCGATGCAAGCATCGTGACTGTCATGATTGATAGATTTAATACTGATAATTCGCTTCAAGTTCACTGTTCTTCATTTAGATGGATGAATAGGTTTGGAACTTGCAGTCTTTCCAGTTGTATGTCCTCATTACACAGCCATTCAAAATTTTCTTTTGTGGTGTCAAAAATTTAATTCAGTAGAGCATATTTTCCTCGTTTCAGACATTCACCGTAGGTATTCCGCACTTGATCTAGTTTTGATTGTTTAATTTGAATTGATACATCTGGGAAATTTAATTTATTTTGCCATAAACATGCCACTGCTCTTTCTTTATACCTGTCTTCATTCCTTTTATTGATGCTCTAAGGAAGAGATAGCGACTAACAATTTTGATTTTGTGTGGTGTCCTGCTTTTCTTTTCTAGTGATTGTTGTTATAGCAGAACAGGTCTTATTAAGTGATTCTTGGAAATCTTATGAGATTCTTCGTCCGTATTTTCTTGTTCTATTCCTTATTGAGCACTTTTTATGAGACATTATGGTAAAAATATGAATACTTGAATATCTTTCTGAAAATCAATCGGCTTTGCTCCACCAGGAAGCTTATATACACTGAAATAAAAAATAATTGTCAAAACACTTTCTCATTCGCCTTATCAAACTGACAACACAATCAGCGCTCACCCTTATATAATCCCAAAAAATACACGTCGCAGATTTCCATAAAGTTCTAGAAGTCTCCAAAAATTTATAGACGGTTCCAAAAAGTTCTAGAAGGTTACTAAACGTTCTAGAATATTCCTTACATTTCTAGAAGGCTCTGGAAAGTCATGTCATATATATGTTTATATACGATTTTAGAAATTTCGTGTTGGGTGTGACATATTTAAAAATTAAACAGAATTAAACATTTCATTATATTTGAACAAAAAGTAAACAGAAATATTACAAAAGTCAACAGGTCATAATTCTATATATATATATATATATATATATATATATATATATATATATATATATATATAACAGAAAAATTGTACAATTGTTAGATTAAACTGTGAACCGTTGCATCTTGCAAATTATCAAAGATATCTTACTGAATACGCCGAAGTTTTTATAACACTATCAGACACAACTATAAGCAATAAGAATGTATTAATACTTTCCAAGCTTAACAGAATAATTGTGATGAAATCGGTCATAAACGAAAATTATATGTTCATCATTCATAGCTAAGGATCGGATCTCATGAAGGATTGAAAGAGAGTTCCAATATATAGATATATATATATATATATATATATATATATATATATATATATATATATATATATATATATATATATTTCCAACGATCATTTTCCAACTTATTCCAGATTATTTCACCTTCTCTAACCTCTTACTTTTCTGCCCAGTAGTAACAAAGTGTCTCGCAGTTTTCACCTACGATTTTTTTATTTTTAAGCCTTTTTCGATGGTCTTTGGGCTGTTACAGGTGAAACTCTTCTCTCACATTCCAAACGTCTTATGGATTGAGTTGGGTCATTTTAAATTGATCTCTTTAGCTCTAAGTTGAAATGATGATTTCTCTTCCTGTTGTAAACTCCTGGTCCAGTTTTCCTCTCTATTGATGCCTCTTTTTAAACTCATTTATCAGTTTCTTGATGGGTTTTGAAGGGGCTTAGAAGATAGAAGCCAGAATATGAATGTAGGTACCATTATTGAAACCCTGAATGATGCTCTTCCTCTCGCTATTGCTCACTTTAGAAGACAGCGGTACTGACAAAAAGCAATTTTAATCTGTTCTCTTTCTAGCTGAATAACTAGTTTTCATTGATTCTCATGTCAAATGGTATCAGGATGGCTAAACGTCTTATCTGAAAACCTAGAAAAAAGAAACAATTATTTTAGCATTTTTTTAGATATTAAAAGTTTTGTTGGATGGCCAATTATTATGTAACACGAGTGGGGGAGAGAGAAAAGGGTGGCGTTACAACTGAGTAGTGAGTTCGATCCTTAATGGTTGCTCCATGCTTTCAGCCATGTGCCAAATCTAAGAAACGCCTAGTAAATTGCTCTACACACACACACACACACACACACACATATATATATATATATATATATATATATATATATATATATATATATATATATATATATATATATATATGAATGGAACAAATCGAAAGACGAATAAATGACAAGAATAGATATGAACTTATTTCTGATGTCAGTATTTAAAATGTAGAAGAAAAATCGATATTCCCGCTGACAAAAATCAATATGGGAATAGATTTGGATTGATCAGCTGGCTTTAAGTGAATTTTTCTGTAGTGAAGAAAGGTGTGGTCTAGAGGGGTAGGCTACCTAGACTATTTACTCATAAATATTCATTGAATATTTGAACAGCAATCAGCATTTAAAACCCAGAAAATATTGCAAAACCTAAAACGGATAGCAAGGACACGTACTTTTTATTAAAACCTAAAAAAAAACGTACATTAATGAACTGAGTGTTTGAGCATATTTATTGACGTGAATAGTCGTTGAAAGGAATAACGATTTATTACTAATGAGAAAAAAATATTTTTTCGTCCTATTTTCATTATTTTTTTATTTTGTTAATCGAAAAGCAAAAAAATTAGAATTTAATGAATATTTTTTCCGCTTTAAGGTTGTCAGTATAAATTCGTAATTTTCTTTTGAAGAAACGAAGCAAATTTTTTTTCGATGTCGACTGCTGTATTTATTAGGTTACTATCAGTCGGAGAGAAATTACTGGCTTATCTGAGTGTCTGTAATGTTCACTAAATAAATAGTTTTATACGTGTTAAGAGTCCAGTTTATACCTGCTGTCTGTGTAGGAATAATTTCTGAAAAATTCTTTCAGGCTCCTCAAAAAAATGGTATAAGGACAAAGCCATACGTAAAATTTTCGCAAACACGATATGTTTTTCGTATAACACGATATGTTTTTCGTATAACACTTACTATTATATAATAATATATATTGTGTATTTCAGTTTGTAATCCTACTATCTAGCACGGTAGCGTAATGGATAGCGGCTTTCATTGAGAAATCGGAGAGCCGAGTTGGAATTCCAGTCGAATCCATTATATTCACTTACGTACTTGAGAAAAGTATGAATCCTTTTCTTCTCCCCTCCTCAGCTATGAGTAAATGACAGGACAGACCGGGTTCTATAGCCTTTGCTGGTAACTTTCTACCGCAGAAAGAAATGGCAACCTGCGGGAAAGATACATGATCGCCTAAGCGTGTATCACATATCATATAACTGAATCCTTCTATGAAAATGACCCCCCCCAAAAAAAAAAACAAGGGATTGTAACCATACTGCGTACGATCACCGAAGTTAACCAACGTTGAACCTCGTCAGTAGCAACCGTTTGAGATTACCAGGATGTGTAGGTTTGGGTGTGCTGGTAGTCTGATGGTTAATAGCACAGAAAGGTTAATCGTAAAGCCGAGGTTCGTTATTTTCACTTGAGAAATGGATGAATCCTCATCTCCTCCCCTAGCTATGGGTTAATTAGTAACAACATAATTAAAACATTGATATTAACTTCGTTTGGTCCGTGTCAGTCCATGCCATCCAACATAAATTATTATCAGTAAATAATCCAAAATGTTTTGGCCAGATATACATGAATTATTATTTTCTTGTGTTACATGTTACCATAGGATCGTTGAAGTAATTTTTATTGCTGCCCAGAGGTTTTCATTGAATAATTTTTTTTAAAATTTTCATATACATGAATTATAAATTTCGAGTTAATATTTAGAGAAGCTTTTTCTATCTTTGATACTCATCATGGTTAATTATCAGCTTTGCACAATTTGAGTATGCATTGTCTTGCGTGAATATACTATAAATAGATTCGGAATATATTTATGCTTTACAAAAACATATTAAAACAAAAAATAATCATAAACTGGTAAGTTTAAATGAGCAAACAAATTGCGAAATATTTTTAGTTACAGATGAGTCCAAAATATAAAAAAAATCTAGATAAACACATTTATTTAACTCAATATCCCATAGATTTTTTGTTAATAATTTCACCCCAAACACGTCAATAAAGACGCTAAGACGCAAACGTTTGGCAGATTTTATTGTGCAAACAGTTTAATTGTAAATTAATTTCATTTTAGATACGTTCAAAATATATAAAAGCCAGATAAATACATATTTGATTAACACAATATCCCATTTTTTTTCTTTTTAATTATTTTATCTGAAAGAAGGCATTAAAGGCACAAAGACGCAAGGGGATTACTGAGTCTTAAAGAATATGGGGAAAGGAAAAATATTTTAAGGAGAGAGAACAATAAAAGAACAGGAATGAGGGAGATAGAAGTTAACGATTGATATTGCATTTAATTTTTTGAAGATTAAATTTGACTGGGAAGCAAGAAGCGGGAAGTTCCAGAAGCGTGAACTGCGAGAGAAGAAAAAAAAAACCCAGTTAGCAAAGAAGTTAGAGTTACACCTAGCAATTTAATCTCTACAATGATGAGACCGATTTTCTAATGTAGTATATTTGTGATACCATAGACTAAAGCTCTTTAGGAAAAAAATACATAGATATACTCGAATACATTATTATTTCCGTATTTTATATGTGAACATAAGCCTATTAACTTTCTATACCCTTTATTTGGCGTTCCACCATTGATTTCGTTACCATTTTTACCGTTTTAAATTTAAGATTTATTGCAGCAACTGTTTCTGCTACTCTGATCTTTTCTTTAAAATTTCCTAATTTGAATGTTTTTCTATTTGTAATTATTCCTTTTCTCATACATCTCTATTAAGGGTGGAGCATAGAATAGTGTTAATGAGAACATGATATTAGTTGTATATGTTTGTATATTTTTAGTTTCACTAGGCTACATTTGCCGCTTTGATTAGAGTAAAAAGAGGAAATGATGATGTACACCAACCCAGAGTTGGAAACAGTTATAAAAAAGCAGTTTTTTTTTTAAGGAATGTTCTTTCTCTCCATATAGTGGATTTACTCATGCCAGACACAAACTTGAAAATTATAGAGTAACGTCATATATTTTTAATAATATAAAATATTTTTCTTCTCTTAGTGAAATAGTAACAACTACCAAATATATTTTGCCGCAATTCAGTAGAAGGTTGGAATAAATATTTTCCTCATCTTAGATGGAGTGCTCTAAAATACTAACAAGTTCTATTAACTGAATTTCAGCTCATGACATCTGATATTTTTAAGTGGTCTCTCATCTAAGTACTGACCAAGCTCTACACGACAAACTTCGTTGGTCGTACGAGAACCAGTGCATGCAACGCAATATGACCGTATGTCCAGTTGCATGATAACCAATGCAAACTTCGAAGGTCATCCAAGACGTTTTGGAGTGTGAAGAAGACCAGAAATTTTCATCAAGTTCAAGGTGTATTATTCGACCAGAAATAATCAAGTTAGAAAAGTTGTTTTCAAATGTAAAACTTGCGCATGCATTGACGAAATTTGCGTCTCCCAGTTATATGCAAACAAGTTGGAAGATAAATAATGTAGAAACCCTAAACGGTGCCTAAAGTACAATTGGATAATCTACTTCGTGACTTCATTTGCAAGCAAACTTATGCAGTTGATTCAAACACCTTAAGAGAAGAATATGTCACAATAGCAAAGAAGTCATCCAGAGGAAGGAAAGGCTAGAAAAAAGGATGGCATGTGAATTTCTCGACTTAACCAAAGAGACGCAGCAGATAATACCACGAAATGTAGATAAAGCTAAACGAAAAACGTCATTGATAAGTGAAAATAGGCAAAGAAGAATGGCTAAATAGGAAATGCACAGAAATTGAGAAACTAAAAGTTCCAAATATAGTTGCTGCTCGCAACCCAAATAGATACAATAACAAAAGAAAATGCTCTTCGCCAAGATCTGTAATATTCAAAGAAAGAATTAGCATTATGGAAAAAAATGAATTGTAATCAAGCAGTGGAATGTATAACTCTCTCATGACAATACAAGAGAGAAAGGTAAAATACAAAAAAATGGAACGACCCTTGATACTAATATGTGAAGTAAATACAGTAATCTCCAAGACAAAAGGAAACAAGTCAGCAGAACCAGATAAGGTCCTATTAGAGATTTTGTCTGCCAAAGAAAAAATATGGGGTGGATGAGTTTACTGAAATGATAGATGAAATATACAACAATGGCGAAATAGCGGAAGATCAATGTATGGCCAATTTTATAGTTATGGAAAGCCATAATTGCCCGCATCCTGAAGTAGAAGAAATACATGACATTTGTAATCCGTAAACGTAACTTGGAACAAACAGTCTGTATGCGGATAGATAACGAGTTCCTCTGAATACACGAAAAAAGGAAAGAAAGAAGAGTAAGACACTAATGCATATTCTCATCGTATTTAACATATAAAACACGGATACAAAGAGAATAAGGACATGACAATGTCTATTATCGGTTGACATAGGCGTCACAAAATAATGTACCAGATGGCAATGGAATGTTAGCAGAGTCAGAAAGGAACCCGAAAGAAATCATAGACATGGGCATAAAAGAATGCAAGGAGAAAGGAGTATTTATTGTGAAAAGGTATGTTTGACAGCTGATTATCCTGATTGAGTAACACAAATAGTACATATATGAGCGAATATTGTTTTGGTAGGATGCAACGTACTGGTCACAAGTCAATAGCATGTTTAGGTAACAAAGCAGATATTTTAAGAACCAACACAACAAGATTCATTGATACCTGGCATCCCTGGCATAATAGTGTGTGCTCCAAATCCATAGATAACCAGAACCTCGAAATCAACAGGAACAGTGACCTATCAAACCATGTCGTAATGTCCAGATGGCCACATTGAGAGCAAAATTATCGTCGTATTATCATGGTTTCTCTTATGGGTTTTCAGCTCCCATATTCCATGGAAAGCAAATCAAGCTGAACTGACTTGTTGGATATGCTTGGTAGTTCCCGAATTGAATGGGTAGGTGATTTCAGCCAGTGTCATTTGTCTTTTGCCCGACATCATGCTAACTAAACGCATTTGGTAATGATCGGCTACTACATTGTCCACAGTGAACGGCATTGCTTCCATCAGGTATTCCGTAGTACCGTAGATCGATGAATGTTAAATGTTGCCTAAATTTTAGAAATGGAATGTTCCATCCACTAGCAAAACTCGTTCGAACTCCATTTTTTCATGTAGCCTTACCAAATCAGTGTTCACCTCGCCAGATGTAAGTGTACAATTTCTATAGATAATGAAATTTATACAACTTCAATATACCGAAGTTCCATGTACTATTATATTTATATACTGCTAACCCGTGACTAGACAGTGTATGTATGTGGGTGTGTAAAATTGATTGCGTGTATAATAAGTGTATATATGAAAGTGTTTGTAGAATTGACATACTATGGAGCTATCTGCTTACCACTCCATAACGTTGAAATACCAGTTGAAATACCAGTTCCTGCACGATCACCAAAGTTAAGCAACGTTTGAGCCTGGTCATTATCCGGAAGGGTAACCGTTTGGGAATACCAGGTCTTGTAATTCTGGATGTGCCTGTGGGATAATGGTTCGGAATTGTTAATTGAATTGAAGTTCGGATCGCACAAATACCGATGAGAAAGGCATGAATCTACATATTCTCCCCCTAGTTATAGGTATGGCTTGTACTATTAAATTATTATTTTCTCCCGGCACCCCACACATTCTTATTACTTAAATATATTTTCTGGCTTTAAATAACCTCAAAGTCTTGATAATCTGTAGAAATCTAATCGATCATTCAAATAGCCAGCCATCAACAAGGACTATAATATTGATTATCCTGGACGTATTTTTCTAAAACTCGATTGGGTTGATGTATTCTTTTACGTGTCCTATTATTATTATTGTTGTTGTAATTATTATCATTATTATATATGTCGGTGTACAGATATATATATGTGAAAACATTTGCATATATATATATATATATATATATATATATATATATATTTGGTTGGATAGTTGTGAGTTTGTGACCTAGGGTTTTACGCTCTGACGATCGCTAAAGCGTGAAACCCAGGGTCACAAACTCACAACTATCCAACCAAATATGTTAACTCTATCTCTGATATTGAGCGCTTTCTAATAAGTACCATGTATATAATATATAAATAATTATACATATATATATTTATTTATATTTATATACACATTTCACACACACACACACACACACACACACACACACATATATATATATATATATATATATATATATATATATATATATATGAAATAGAGCAGATAAGTTGGTCAATAAATCAAAGTCAAACGAAAGGGTACCGATGTAATCAGTACGAAAACATTTATTAATATTAACCAGGTGACACCTTAAAGCTGATCAAAAGAGCAAACACCATATGATCAGCACAGCGTTCCTCAGCACCTCGACACACATACGCGCACGCACATCCGATTTTATGCGGAATACCTGATGGAGGCCATACTGTTCATCTCTGTTCTACTTATATATATATATATATATATATATATATATATATATATATATATATATATATTTATTTATATATATATATATATATATATATATATATATCAACACTCAAAGGCGACAGGCTGTTTCATGCTCAGCAGGCTGTTTCATGCTCAGAAGGCTGTTTCGTGCTAGTCAGCCTGACGATTGAAAAGCCTGTCGCCTTTTTAATGTTTTTGGAATTTATTTATATCCAAATATATGATATTGAGCACTTTATCCCATAAATATAGCACAATATATATTTCTTTAACTTTATATATATATATATATATATATATATATATATAATATATTTCCATTCAAACATGTTTCATTAAATAATATTGATGTCTTATGTATATTTATTTTTATAATATTTCTTTCTAGTTTTCTAATTAGCTTTTTGATGTTAAGTTGAAATTCATCAAGGAAGGCGCCGTTGTTTTTTCTTCCCCATGTACATTCGAACTCCTCCAATATAAAGATAAACTATATACTCTTTTAAATGTATACTTGTAGCTATGTTGTTTATTCCAATAATGTGTTCCAAATGTTGTGAGCAGAAATGGTAATAATGGAAATAGCATTAAATGTATATACACAACTAAACGCGGAAAACTGTTTACCAGAATGGAAGTTTTAACAGTAAGAATGAAGGAACAATCTATCAATAATAACAAATTTGAACACGGCTAAAATGTGATGACTGTGTTCGTTAATTAAAGAAATCAAAGATTCAGAGTGGTTAGTCTGTGCCATGTGTCCTCAAGGACACATGGTACAGTGAGTGTGGTTAGACCCAAAGAAGGTGAGTTCAATTCCTGGTTAAGGCAGTGGAGAACTTTCAGAGGGAAAATTAGCAGGAGATAACTGATAACTGACATCCATCAAACATGGCACGTGGAACTAGAACAGTCTACCCCAGTGATCGAAATAAAGGGTTCAGTTCGAAATTCCAACCACCTGAAGAAGGCCGGAGCGTACAACGGCCGAAACGTTGTGACAAATATGGCGACAAAGATTAGGACAATAGTCCGACTAATGTAAATACTAAACAAAAACCTCATATACAATGCTTATTAGATTAACCGAAATTGTTCATATCCTCAAATCACACTATGTTTAAAAAAAATAATCACTCGTAAGAATAGAAGAAAGATGCAGCAGAATGCTTAATCGCATTGTCTTGTCAGTCGTTTACAATAAAATTCATATATATGTATGTGTGTATGCACGCGCTTATGTGTGTCGGGGTGCTGAAGAATTCTGTGCTGAGCAAGTTATGTGCATATTGGTGTTCGTTCATTTGATCAGATTTAACAAGGTGTCTGATCTTAAAACTTGTCCGCACTTCTACTTCTGAAAATACTATTAAAATGCAATGATTTCTGAGACAGCCACTTAAATTCAATACCATATTCGAAAGTTCTTCTCAATCTGTAGTTCTTCTGTCTGTGTGATTCGCTATCATGGCGCCGTTCATTAAAACATTTGGTAATTTGATAAGATTTATCGCTCAGAAACGTACGTTTTATTTATTTTGTTTCGCATCTCGAGCGAAAGCAATTTACTGCCACCGGATTTTCAAGACAGTAGGAAACGAAGCGGCAATTCGGGTGTATTTTTGCCCTGGCAGCGACACCAGTTGAAAATTCGACATTTGTAGTGAGGATCAGCAGAAGAAGCGTTCATATACACTTTCTTTTTTCTATCTTTTTTTCTTTCTTTCTTTCTTTCTTTCATTTTCATTTCTTTCTTTCTTTTCTTTCTGTCTTTTATTCTTAAATTCTCATTCTTTCCTTTTTATCACTGCCACATTCGAAGTTGGCTATATCGAAAATATTGGTAAATTTGGGAGAATGTATCTGCGCTTACTATATTTGCTGGTGTGGAAATTGGAATCGGCATGCCGAGTTCAAATTCTGGCCACGTTTGTTACACACAGGTAGCCATGGAAAGCCATGAATCCATCTCCTCTTGCATCAGCTAGGTGTTAACAGCAGAACAGAATGGGCTTTCTTGCTTTCGTTGGAAACCGATCTCACAGTTCTGAATCCAAAACCGGTTCAGCGAATGGCTGTCAAATTCACTCCATAAAAATTCTACAAAAGACGAAAACCTGAACAGCAGTACATAAACTGGTGTGGCACTGGCACTAGACTCAAGACAATTGTCTAATTATAATAATGAAGAGGATTCTTCCTTAAACTAAATCATCTTACAATAGTTGGTATTGAGACTGTATTCCGATGTTCGCCGTTTGACTGCTTTTCCTCTGATAAATCTCGAAATATCAGAGTGAAAGAGAGAAGCTCGTTTCTATTCTGAATCTTGGTAAACGAAGGATGGTAACGATTTGCTACAAATTAAGAAGCGGGGTTTATGATCTGTGGATAATAAAACATGTATTGCTTTCCCTTTTTTAAACCTTTCGTTCCTTCGAGTCTTTAAATGTATTTATTAAGCCGTAGCTCCCGAAATTTACCAGATATTCTCCTTTAGTCAATGTGAAAAAAAACCTTATCGCTATAGACTATTCATCTATTCATCGACGACAGACATGGAAACCCCGCAGAGAAATTATATATATATATATATATATATATATATATATATATATATATATATATATATATATATATATATACGTATGTATATATATATATATATATATATATATAAATAAAAAGAAAGAACAGTAAGATATGTAATCCGGTGTTCTTATAGATATTTTTATTTTTACAAAGTAATGCTCAATGTAAATTTACAGAGCATTAATATTATAAATTAACTGATCTAAAATTAACTGATTTTAGTTTCCATTTTTGAAACATGGTTATAACTGTGTAAATCAGTTTATATATATATATATATATATATATATATATAAAGAGAGAGAGGCACGGTGGAGTAATGGATAGAGGCTTGGATGGGGGGGATGGCAGAATTCCAATCGAATTCATTACATTCACTTGGAATACCTAATAATACCCTTAGGAAAGGTGTGAATCCTCTTCTTCTCCCTCCAGCTATGAGTAAATAGCAGCACAGCATGGATTTTATAGCCTTGGATGGCAGCTGGTCTAAGAGAAGGAAGGACAAGTCTGAATTCAAAACCTGCGGACGGTCGTTTGGGGACCTTGTAGCACGTAGTGCACCAAGTCTCTGTATTCGGCCCTTCAAAAAGTGTGGATGGTCCTGCAGGAAACATTCACCACTATGATCAAATCTCATGTGCTGTTGTCGGGCTGTCGGTTTCCTAGGAACTTATCTGCTTGACCCTCATACGTCGAATTCGATGGGAGAGTCGAGAGAGAGAGAGAGAGAGAGAGAGAGAGGGAGAGAGAGAGATATATATATATATATATATATATATATATATATATATATAACTTTCGTTGTATACGGCCGACAAGGAAAATTGAATTAATTTTTAAAGATTTTCCAGTATCCTAACATTTTCCTTTTTTTTGGAGTTAAGGAATAAAAAATGGCCATAATTTGTATTGTCCCAAGCACTTTCGGCCATTTCTATAGTCAATTTCAAGACTGTTTGGTCTCTGTTGTTGTTATTTTTTCAAATGTTTTAACTGCTACGATATAAAGTTATGTTTACTCTGTTTTTTGAAAAAACGTAACACTCACAACATAAGGAACAGCACCAAAGAGAGAAAAAAAATATGGAGAATTTTTATCTTCCTTAAATCCTACAAAACGGAAAATTATTACGATGCTCAAAAAACTTAATAAATAATTAATTAGATCTTCCTTTTCGGCCATATTCAATGAAAGATAATTGTTCCCAAAACATACATTAATTTCATTTTATATATATATATATATATATATATATATATATATATATATATATATATATATATATATATATATACGTGTGTGTGCGTGCGCGTTGGCCGAAGTTAAGTGTTTTATATTCTTTAATAATTTAGTGTTTTCCCATGTAGACGGTATGAGATAATGATATATATTATTATATATCAAGAACAGTATTGGGGAATTCAGTCCTGAAGGTCGAAACGCGTCACAAGTAATCATTTTCCACTTTGTCATACAATGACAATATATATCGTTATCGACATGGTAACACACCAAATTATTAAAGAATAATAAAAAAAAAATAAACACTTAACATCGGCCAACTCATTTAGAAACCCCGAAAATTCTGACTGAAATGCATTGACTGTCTGCCTGTGGATGACAAAATATGCACCCGGAAATCCGGTTGAGTTCACGAAAGAAATTAAAAAACAAAAAACAAAAAAAAACAAAAAAACGGTGGTTCTTACCGCTATTAAGAGTTACTCTTCAAGTACGAATTGAGTTCTCCGCGTCGTTGGCATGTTTCGTAGAGAGGAAAAAAATTAAAATTCCGTTCCTTTCTGCCGTGCGACAATTTTTTATGGTAAGATATCTGACTCATGTCAAATCAGTCGTGTTTCAATCCGGGCATGAAGTAATCAGATGTCTGGCCACACTGAGGTGTTGTGATACTGTGAAACAGTCTGTCTTTGAATGACGATATCTGTTATCGCTGTTAGAGTGCTTTTGTACTGTTGACCTTTTTTTCATGGGCAGATAATTATTTTTTATGCGCAGCCACTATGGTACAGTGGTTACTGAGTGGGAGAGCATATGTAGAAAACAAACACTTTCATAAGACAGAACCGTAAAAGGACATGAGTTAAGGAGAAAAAAATAACGATTGATTCTGCATTTAGATCCGGAAGAAACATCTATAAGCGAGATATATAACAGAAAAATGGGGCACCTCCGCGTGGTGTAATGGTTAGCAAGCTTGTCTCGCTAGAACAGTTACGACTTTACCCATACTTTCGGCTTTGTGCCACATCTAAGCTACGCTTGGGAAATCGCTATATAACAGAAAAAGAAAAGTTAACAGGAAACTTACGGCTACATCTAGCCATTTTAACTGTCAAATAATAAGACCTTTCAGCCAATATAGTACTACGTTTAAATTCATAAAGTCTAGGTACCACAGAGGAAATTACAACAGAACAATTAACATGAAAGTAGTTATAGAAAAATCGCGGGGAGTCTACATTAATTTATGCTCTTCTGGTGATGTGTTTTCTCCCGTACATAAAGTGACCTTAACATATTTGTCAGCCATTTAGACTTGGCTGCACCATCTATTGCCATATAGCTGTTTAAGCGACAGCCACCTGCTGGCTTTGGTTGGCATATGCACCACGTGTATGTAAATACTGACCAATTGTGGTTCCTTTTTTAGATCAGTTTCCTATTCCGTTTTATCGCATCCGTCTTACTTGCTATTAAGAGAGTAGTAAATATTCGTGTTATCTGTTTAAATACCTAGTTGGGAAATGATAACAACGGACACACCATTGATGAAGACCAGAAACAACGTAAGTCTAAAGATAGAGCATTATGGGTACCTGAATCTAGAAATGTGGCCGTTCAACACGCCTTTCATTGCATGATTTGTTAAGAAGGACTGGATAAATCAAACTTCCGGCTAGAGAAACCATATCCCTTGTGCTTGTGGAGAAGGCCAACATGCCAAACACTGTGACTCGCTTTCGAAATATGTAACGCTACAGCAAAAGTCTTGCCCTTCTCATCTAAAGCCTAATAAAAACATTCAGTAAAATAACATCGGCGGTTGGCATTAGTTATGTGCCATGCGTGATACATGCTTAGGCGATCATGTATCTTTCAATACATGACTGACGAGGCAGATTTTTTTCCGCAGTAGGTTTCCATTTCTTTTTGCGGTAGACCCATTGCCATCCAAGGCCTGTCCTGCTATTTACTGGGTGGAGAAGAAGAGGATTCATACCTTTCCCTAGTGTATTAGGACGTAAGTGTTTTGACTGGAATTCGAACTCATCTCTCCCATTCTTCAATTCGAGCCGCTATCCATTATTCCATCGTGCTTCCTCGGCGATTGGCATAGAGAAACGAAAACCATATTGGGTGAAACCGAGATGTATAAAACCAATTCAGAGTTGATTAGAGCCTCTAGTATTTTGGTAAAAAAACCAAAAAAAAAAAAAAAAAAAAAAAAACCCCAAAAAAACAAAAAAACGGTAAAAGGCCAATAAGAATAATAATTCGGTTTCTTAAAGGCAGGAATCACAGATGAGGATTTCCATCAAGTTTGGTCTTAATCGGAAAGAGAGCTGAAATTTCTAGGCCATATACTGCGGAAAGAGAAAATAGAGAATTTGACTCTCACGTGATATAGTGAAGGCAATAGGGACAGAAGTAGACAGCGAATAGCTTATCTAACGAGCTTTTGTAATGACACAATGACACAACAGAGATTTGTAGGAATAATAAAGAGACAAATATTACAGCGATGAAGAGGTATGAAAAAATAATTGTAAGTAGTTCCTCAGGTTGTGAATGACACTTGGTGTTAAATAAGTATGTAAAAGCATATTTTTGTGGGTAAATTGTAGACGTTTTTGTATTTCAGTTGACGATTTGTCATTTATAGCGGATGGACAATAAGATACCAGAATAAAAATAGCGATTAGAGATCAATAAACAGATTTCAATTTGAAGATTTTGTTATTTGCAGCAGACGTGTAATAAGATGAACAAGCAGACGTATTTACAGGATTACTGTGAGAAAATTTGAAAATAAATCGAAGATATTATCACCATTTTTTATATGTTATAATCAAATCTTAACTGTCATACCATTTTTTAACCTCTAATCAAAACACGAAAGGAAATCTGCAAAAATTTGTGATTAAGGATTCTTTAAGTTAAATTGATATAATTTTACATATATAAATGATTTTAGAGTTGTAAGTTTTTGGTTGACGCCTAAAGATACTTTGCTTTGGACTCTCAGCGCAGAACCTTCTCACACGGAATTGCCTGGTCAAGGAATTGCGTGTTAAATATATTTCGAGAGATTATATTTACGTTACTGCTTTTAAATTCTTTAATAATACGTGTCGATTAATTAATACACAAAATCGAATTGGGGAAATCAGTCATAAGATTGATCTGCGTTACTCAGTTCCCGAGAATCCATTACTGAACATGAAAGACCGAAATTTCTAATTTTATAATATTTATGGTTTGCTCGGACATTGGCCATTGGAAACGATATGAGTTAGCATATAGCCAAATCGAAGATATAGCCAAAGTCATCTTAACTTAATAAGCTAAGCAGGTTCAAAGGAAAAGCTTTAAAAGGTGAAGTAGCAACATTCTATCTAATTTAAGCGGGAGTTGATACCGAAAAATAAACATTTGAAATGTTAGGCTTTCTTTAATTTCAAAATCAAGTCGCATTGACTGATAAAATATATGTAACTATTTCCGCTTATTATCTTTATATATTTCTGAGATGAGGTATTATGTACACTATTTACCTTATATCGTCCTCATCTTTGTCGCCATATAACATCAGTACAACTTTCAAAAGCTGGACGATACTTCGCAGATATCTCTCGACCCCCACCCACAAAGGAGAACATGACTAAGGACTGCGTGTACGCTATCCTATGCAGCTGCGGAAAGAAATATAAAGGGGAGACAGGCTTCCCCCTTAAGTTAAGGCTTCAAGTACACCAGAAAGCTGTAACACGAGGGGAAGTAGAAATTCAGGTGGAGTTGACCACATATGGAGAGAAAAGGGAGATCGCCGCCCTCTGTGGGATTAGGTTGAGATCATAGACAAAGAACATCATTGGAAAATTCGTAAACTTAAGGAATCATCACATATGCTAAGCCACACAAATCTCCTGAGCCGACCAAGCAGAAAAATGAATACACTATGGGAACCAGTAATAAGGAGTGCCAGAGAAAAACGATAATAACAACAAAAATTGCAATATGAACTATGGTAAAAAACGTGGAATAATAACAGCAAAAATTGCAATATGAGCACTGTTAAAAAATGGTTGCTGAAGACATTAGTTTTATAATACCCAGAAATTCATAAACAGATATCCTCAAGGACACATGGCACAGTGGATAAAGGCGTTAGGTAGATCCAGTGACAGGACCCAGAGTGTGAGTACAATACCCGGCTAAGGCAATGGAGAAATGGGGAATTAACATGAGATAACTGATTACTGACATCCATTAAACATGGCACGTCTACCCCAGTGAGCGAAATAAAGGGTTCAGTTCGACATTCCAACCACCTGAAGAAGGCCGGATAATTCGTAATAATTTGTACTAAATATGACTAGGACAATAGACCGAATAATGTAAATAGTGCATTTCCGCATATTCCGACAAATGAATTAATAGTTAGGTTATTGGTCTTGAAAATCTACATTAGAATATACAAGTAACTTACCACTCATTTCCTTTCTTATATTAATAGTAGGAAAGGAACAACTATTTAGGCTCCAATCCAGGATCTTCGTCTACTGGATTCTTTACATAATAGCTTCCTCCGTAAGAAAGCAAATTAGAACAACTGCCATGGATATATAGGTACATAGAATCCACACTTCTAATGCTTCTTTTACTATTCCAATGCCACTTTTGCTTTGTTTTTTTTTTTTAATTTGCAATCGACGACATTTTTGAAGCTATTTTTTCTGCGAAGATCTAAACTAGTTCTATTTCAGCAATAATTTGAATTCTTCCTTCCTGTATTTATGGCCTTTTTTTTCCAAGACAGTTATGGATAAATGGGTTTTCTGCACTTTTTTCCCCTTTTCTATTTGTGTCTGCTTGCTAAAGCTCCATATAATTATTACTTCTGTCCAAAATTAATTCTGTGCTTGCGTATTAGGAGCGTTTAAATGAAACAATCCTATTAAAAAAAAATAGTGGTCCTGGTTGCATTTTGATAGCTTTTATATCAGGCGTGAATCTTTTAAATGTAATCGTCGGTGTGTTTCCATTTTATAATCTAACAGTGAAGAGGGAAGTAAACAAACAATTAAATGTCATGTTTCTTCTGACCGAAGACGATTACGGATTTCTACCGATGCCGTTTTCATTTAATACCTGCAAAATGTCATGTGCTGTTGGAGAAGAAAGTGAAGTCGTTTCCCGCTGCCACTTTTTGTTGTTTTGAATTCAGATGCCCTTCTATATTTGCCACCAGCTATATCTAGCGAATTCACTAAGCCCTCCTATTTAACAAGTGGAAAATAGATGGATTCGTACATTTCCCAAACGCATCAGTGGGAAAGTGAATGAAAGAGAATAGTTTGGAATCGGTTCGCATATTTCCATTTTTGTGCTGTTAAACATTACGATCACCACTATATGATTTCTTCGTATGAGACGCTGAGGCAAGACAAATTTTGTCTATTTTACGAAGAATATACTGAGACTAACTGGATTTATGATGGCCTTTAATGTTTAAATTATAAATAATGACTAATTAGCAAGCTCTGATGGAGTAGATGAGAATTTCCGCAGAGCGTGTATTTGTCTGAATACACTTGCTCGTAGGTTTCCTTCAAGACAGAATTAGTATTCAGGAATTGGTTTGGTGGGGTGCTATCAGTATACTTTGTGTCTCTCGTTTCGTCAATCAATCCAATGAATCCTTTGTTTTAATGGCTATGCTTTTCATCTAAAATTAAGCATGAAGAAGCGTTTAGATGCTAATTCAATACGTATTCATCTATTGATCTTTGCTCTCAATATTATCGTTGACAAAGATTTTGAATTTTGCAACGTACTTCAGGGCTGTCGCTGCACATTTTACCTAGTAAAATGTCAAGGGACTTTGTTTACTGGATTATTATTATTATTATTATTATTATTATTATTATTAACCAGAGACCTAACGTCATAAATGGCATCATGACATTTTCCCCTGAGCCTTTTTGAGAGGAAACTAAAAACAAAACAAAAAAAAGAAAAAAAAAAGAAAACAAACTAAAACAAAACCACACACATTTTACATAGATAAAACCCTTAGTAAGGTGTAGGCTGTAGTTGTATGTATATATTTTTGTATTTCTTTAATACTTGGGTTACCATGAATCACTTCACTGTGTCTATCGGATACTTTTCCAGACAATCCGAGGGCTCCAACTACAAATGGAATTATTAATATTTTCATGTGTAACATTTTTAGATTTCAAAGTGCTTATAATTGATAGTTTTTTTTAGATGTTCAAAAATGCATTATATTCTGCAGGGACTATCAATAAGAAAGTATATTCTGTTTTGGGGATATCTAGTCACGATGTCTAGGCGGTTAGCTTTGATTTTTCTATCTGGGTGAATTGTAAAGTCCAGTAGAATTGTTACAGGTCCTATTTCTGTAATGGGGTTTGGTTTCTTACAGTTTCCTCCATGTAAATGCTGCACATTTACCAATGGGTATATAGGCCCACTTTATCATGACAGATTTTCTATTCAGTGAGTGCTTACACCCTGTAACCTCATACAAGATGGTCAATTGCTTCTGGATATTTATCAGAGAATCTGCATTTTAGGCTAACACAATTTTTCAGTATGTTTGCTTGGTAATTTCTATTTCGCAAACAATGGTCATATTATTGTTATTATTATTATTATTATTATAGTTGCTGTTGTTTTTGTTGTTGAGATTATTATTATTATTATTATTATTATTATTATTATTATTTTAAATTCAAAGAGTAGAAGATTATTGAAATATTTCTTTCAATGCTTGGCCCATGTAGCTATGCCAAGAATAGTAAATTCAAGTTGTCTTAAAAGTCATTCCAAAATGTTGTTGAAGAGTTCTTCAAACACAGTTTATTTTCTCCGTTCGTAAGAAGCGTTTTCGGCTAATTATAACAGATTTTAACAAATCTTCGTCAAAAGTAAAATTTATAAATGAATAATTATTAACATCAAGAATGAATATCTATGAAATCAAACGGTTTTGAGATCGTAAGAAGCAATTAGTTCCGTTGATATTGTCTAAATGTTATTTGGACGGAAGATTTTTTTTTTTAATTTCATAATTTGGGCGCTGATTTTCATTCGACTGAATGCGATCGCATTTAGACATTTTAGTCTCTATTAACTAGAAAATAGCTTTTTGAAAACAATTAGTTTAATGTTATTTTCTTATTTGAAAACTTTGTTTCGCTTTCATGTTGGGAAATAATTAACAAATATAATAAGTCCATTATTAGATGTAAATAAGAGCCTGACATTTATAGATGAACTCTTAAAAATCAGTACAGGAGAAATGAACCGGAATAGACAAAGTGGAATATTATTTGCATGGATTTCTGCTGTCAATTATCAGTAGAGAAAATGTATTCGACGAAAAAAGGTGAATTCTGGATGAGGTTAGTTCTGTTCTGATAACACTGTTGTATATTGCTGCTGGGCTGAAATTAGGCAACGAACACATACATATATGTTGTAGCATACCTACGGGCGATAATGGGTATATCCCCATTCACATAAATACAGTAGTCAATAGTGTATGTTAGTCTGCACTTGGAGATTCGTCTTCAGCTGTGCTAGTCCAACTCTCTGCCTCTGGTTAGAGAGGATCCCTAGAGGAGGCTATGTCGAAGGGCAGAGTCTCGTCTCGAGAAGCAGCTACTCAACACCATTTTATACGGGGTATACGGGGGAATTTTTGGCAGTTGGAGATTCATTGTGGAATTCACTTGACTCCCTTCTAGCAGTTTACTATTTCTTCTACGCGCCGCTGGCGAATCTTATATGTGTTGTTCTTGTCCTAAGTATTATAATCCATAACCAACCTTCGTGTGATTATTCTATTCAGTCACATTCCCTAGGTTTCAACAATATAAAAATATATGAATATCTTTATTGTTCGTGTTGCGGCTATTAAGCAGAGTAAGGGAGAATCACTAGGATTGCGCACACATGACGGAGACACATCTTCGGGGAACCTCTAGCCACCCTCTTTGTGCAGATCAAGAATCGAACCGGTTAAATAACATTTGGACACCTACAAAATTTCGTGCGGCCACGCCTCTTCCAGAACGCAAGCACTAATTTCCTTCCATGCAGGACACCTGTGCGCCCTGTTTATTCTTGGCTCGGGACAAGTGTACGTCCTGTTTATTTTGGCCACCGGGTGCATTTTCTGTTTATGCTATCAACAATTCCGATTTCCACTCACATAGTCATGCCAAGGAAGTAAGACCAATGGTATTTCCTCAAGCGATAGCAACATGTTGACGTTTTTATTCTATGTGTCGTGTTCCATCAAGACATTGGCGACTATGGTTTTTCATGATTTCCTATCCTTTGTAGCTCTTAGTAAATGTTGTCTTTTTATTCGCTGATAGAATGGGACACCGTATAGCATCTCACAAATTTCGTTCTAAAGAATATTGATAGCTCTACAAGGCCGTAATGAATAAGAGCAAATCCTAATTCCCTGCTCATTTCAATCAATTTTAAGTGTTTATATCTGTTGCAGATAAAGTAGAGTGGTTTGCTCGGAAATTCTTTTCTAAGCCTACTCTCGGACTCACCTGAAGTGCTAACATGTCTAATCTTCGCTAGGCTTACGGATATGACGATCTCCTTGAAATTGTTCTAAATACATGTGCTCTTGAACTGGCTTCAGTTCTTTCCAAACTTTACAAAAAATATCCCGCTCTATAGTCCTCGTCTATAGTTCCTGACTTTATGAAGTCTTGGGAACCATCTGACCCCTTGAATTATCGCCCTATTTGTCTCATATCTCCTTTTTGGAAAATTATCAGAGACTCTTATCAACACCGTATTGTTAAAATCTCATTTCACACCACATACTTTCGGATAAACAATATCTGTTAACAGTCATAACTGCATTCGTCTATCAAGTTTTAGATAGGAACGCTGATATTCGAGCTGTCATCCTAGATATCTCAAAGACTTTCAATAGGAATTGGCATGCTAGACTTCTCCACAAGCTCAGAGCCTACGGGGTTTCTGGACGAATATTTGACCTAATACGACGGTTCCTAAAGAATCGTGTAATGAAGGTCGTGTTGAATGGACCCGCTTCTAGTTAATTACAAATTAATACAGGGAACACTCATGGATTTACCCGCGAACCTATGTCATCAATTCCCAATTACATATCTATGCAGGTGGCACAAATATTTATTCCTGTTTTATTCCCAACAGATCCGGCAGAGTAAATCTGACAACTGCTACCGGAAATGACATCTAATCACTGGGGTAAGGAATTGTTTGTAAATTCTCTTAATTAAATTGTTAAGTCTCTGAAGGAAAACTGCTTTCATTTAATGACCTTAGAGATCTTTTCTGCCTTGCCATCAGCATCCTTTTGCGCCTTCTTGGTCACTGACATGAAGTAGAACGATTATAATGCTGCTGGAAAAGTTGTTTCATTGTGTCGTATCAGACAATTCTTCTCGTCATAATCCACCTTGCACATTCCTAAATCTACCATTCGTCTCTACATTGAATAATGATGCAATATCTGATCTGGTGCTCCTACTTAATATCGCGAAATTCTTGATAAAATTCAAAGAAAGGGTCTGTAATATAATCAGTCCTGACTTAGCATCATGATTTCAGTCATATTCCAACAAATGTGACTCTGTATTTTTGTTGTTACTGAAAGAAAAATAATCAAAACTGAGGTCGGAAATGAAATGGTAATCTTTATAACATCAACAAAATACAATACTCGCCAGCGGCGTGAAGTAGATAAACCACTTTTAGTCGTGAAATACTTAGACAGCATATTACACCCCCCCACACACACACACACTTACAATAGTATCCAACGTATTTATGAGGACTGGTGCATACTCATTAGTGTTCATATGTACGGTATATAACAATTTTCTCCAAATATTTTCGTATGAATTGTTCGGATGAATTGTTTTTCTGAGAGCTTTGATTGCATGAATTTAACCGAGATGATAGATTGGCAAATAGATCTTACATTTTTACTCTTGAACTAAATAGATGCAAGCGTCATTTCTATTCTAATAGTTTCTTTTCTTGTATTTCATGCCTGTTGAAATCCCTTCCAAATTCTTGCTTCCCTGACACGTACAATCTTCAGAAATTTAAATACATCTTCAATCGTCATCTTTTGTCTTTATGAATCCCGTTTTTTTTTTTTTTCTTTTTCCACAATAAAATCTTATTCTCTTTCCCTCCCTGTAAACCCTTGATTCCAAGTGGCATTATCGCCTGCTCAGGGTGAAATGATGAAAAAAGAAAATTTTCATAAAACTTGTTCCTTGATCCATTTATAATAAACTCGTTAGGTAGGCTATGTGCAATCTGTCTTGTGGGTATCAAATTTTCCAAGCTCACTTTCCTCATTATCAGCCGTATAAATTTCAGCTGTGTCTTTCTGGTTCTGCGTCTATGCCTCTGTTTTGTTTCCATTTCACTAAATATTCTCCGTTGTTCACGTATTCCGTCTATAATATTTGTCATTTGTCAGAATCCTTCTGTAGAACCAAATTCCTATTGACTCAAATTTCTTCTTCAGCTGTAATAAGATTCTCCATATAAGATGAACGATATTACTTTTTCCTGTTTTTAATACTTTGCTTAACTTTTGGATGACACCTTTCTCTATTCTAATCTGCCTGCGGATATCAATGTTTCATTTTGTATCCTCTGTTATATTATTTCCTAGATATTTTTTGTTGTTTGAGTTTAATATCTCCAATTTGTAATTTGCATGTAGGGCTCTTACTCTTGCTAATGTTTTCTTAAAATTGACGTTTTTTCATTTCTCTTCGCTTTCTTTTATTACCTACTGTAGGCGTTGCTGCAGTTTCTATTCTGTGTTTGCCATCACCACTGTGTCAACTCCATATCTATCGTCTTCAGATTGTGGCCGACAATAATGAATCCTAATGGCGATGGTTCGAAGTAATGCTTTCTCCATCATTGTGGCTGCCAGAGGATAGGAAAAAAATTGTTTATAGTTACTTTGTTCAAACTTTTTTTTCAGTAAAAAGCAAATTGCTGATGATAATGGCTGCTACGGAAAACAATCTCAGTAATTAAGTAATCAGTAATCTTAAAAATGTAGGTAAAGTTTTATTGAATTTTAAAAATTTTGGCCTTAAGTTTACTATAGTCATAGGCACTTATTTTCTGATGCTGTTGTTTATGGTCACTCGTACTTGCAAAAAAACAACACGTTTATACACGTATTTATATTCTCTCAGTATTGCTTCAATATAAAGGTTGAGTATGTCTAGTGAGAAGACACATCTTTGTCTTATGCCGCTTTGTATTTCTGTGCATTTATTTGATAGATTCCGTGTATGTGCGATTGTTGCTTTCATTCCAATTTCACTTCATAGTTTCTCTTTTGGAAATGTTTATATTGGGTCTTACATCTTGGAACAATTGATAGAGAATCTTGATATTTTGTGCAAAATTATTCTTAACCAAATATGAATAGCTATGTTATAAGCATAGTCATATTAATATATGTCATTCATAAATTAATAAAAGTAGTAAAGCATATTAAATTATTGTCAACAAAACGTACTAAAATGTCTGATGAATTGCTATGAAATATCTAAAATTCTATATGGCTGTCCACATTTCTCACGGAATAAGAAGCGATATGATGTAAAGTAGATATAGTTTTACCGGAAAGTGCTAAGAATACAATTGCCTAAAAAACAAGGATTTCTTAAAAATAGATAGAATAATGAATATTATACTTAAAACCAGAAAGAAACCGTTAATATTATATGGACATAATTAAGAATCACAGACTTGAGAAACAACCGTCCTTGGTATGACAATAAACTACATCAGCGTCCTGGGTAAGACGATAAACTACATCCGCGTCCTGGGTAAGACGATAAACTACGTCCAACAGCAAGACCTCTGATCAGGACGTTTTGAGGGGCGTGGAACCACCTCTTAATTGCTGTTGTTCCCAGGTCGACCCTGATCCGGGGTGGTAGTACCTGTCAGTGTCCCAGCTATGGGAAAATACGTAACGCCCCCAAACCGGGGTCAAAACGTTTGAAAATAGGTTTTAATACCAGCAAAACATTTTTGAGAAAACAAATATTACAGCCATACATTTTTGAAAAAACGAATATTACCAACAATACATTTTTTAAGAAAATATCACCAGCTAAACATATTTGAAGGAAAATTATTACCAGAAATATTAACAGAAATAAACTTTTGAATAAAAATTTTTTTACCAACAATAACAATTTTGTCGGCACTAAATAACCCATTGAGGTCGATATGCAGTAAAACAAACCAAACCAAACCAACCCTAGAGAAACAAACACACAGAAGATTTATTGAAGGCAAGAGGAAAGGGAGAAACGTTATTAAACTACTTCAACTGTTTCAGTTAATGGATGACAGAAAAAGCCCAACGATTGTAAGGATGAAAAATATCATTTAGCAAAAAAAAAAAAAAAATGAGGAAATCGTAGAGAGCCATGATCGTCCTTGTCCTGAAAGCGCATAGCGTCTAACACAAGCACTGTACGCAACAATTCTTGTCGAGATCAAAGTCAGCTTTCAGTAAATCAATCTCCAGGGATGCTAACACCGAGAAATTTCCTTTGCGTTTTACTGATACATAAAAAAAAAATGCTTTATTAGGAATTCCTTGAACATGGACAAATTCTCATTGCGCAGAGTTGTCCAACTTGAATGAAGCGTTAGAAGATGAAAGAAAATATTTTTTCAGGTCTACAGTGTCGATCGGTGCTTTCGCTGCAGATAACGCCCGTCTTCAAACAGAAATACGGACGTAGGAATGGGTCGACGTACTTGAATGTAAAGTTGATCCACATGCGATCAGGAACTTCAGCTGCACGTGTGATGAACCATGTAGCCCTCGTTTGTAGTTAGCGATATCTTCAAATTTCAAAGCGTCGATGGATTTCTAGGTGTATTTTCCCAATAAGGGCGGCTATTATTCGTTTCTAATGGAATACTCAGTTTACTTAAAAATAAGTAAGGGAAAACTCCTAAAAATGAACAAATATATCTAAATGATACAGGCACATCAACTAACATGCGACAAAAATAACTTGATCAATAGTCGGTAATATTAAACATAACATTAATTCTAAAGCCAAAAATCAAACAAAAGCAAAACGCGTTAATATATAATATACCTTACCATTACTATTACAAAACGACTTAACCATTAAATAAAGTAACAGAGTTTAATAAGATTACTTTCAAGGCGAGAAGAGCAATTTTAGATGTATTCAGCAATTATTGATATATTTAACCGCTTACGGTCAAATCATGCTGAAACACCGGTTCTCGTACGATCACCGAAGTTAAGCAGCGTAGAGCCAGGTCAGTACTTAGATGGGGGACCGCTTGGGTAACACCTGGTACTGTAAGCCCCCAAAGTCCAACCCTTACCTCACAGTCGGTGGGGGGGGTGTAAACGGTAGTGTCAGAGCTATGCCGCCCGGAACTTCGTTCCTCGTAGGTCCACCCAAGGCGGACAGGTCTGACACATACGCCGGCTAACAAGGGCTCTGGTGAAAATCCAAGGAGCGTCTGCATCGGTAACCGGCGGCTTCTGGTCGTTCCTGTCTCTGCGTCTGTGGAAATCCCGCGGCAAGCAAGAACGTTATCCGAGTAGGCCTGGGTACCCTACTTCTGTAATTTATCCCAAGAATCTTCTTCTCATAACAGGAAGAAGCCGGCTCAATCCGCCCAGGGTGAATGCCGCGTCAGTACAGTACAGATATATTTAACCCAGTAATGAATATTTTATTAAATCTTCAAATGCATAAGGGGGTCTCCTCCAAGTTTCAAATTTTTGAAGATATTAATCCCAGATACTGATCTTCTTATTTAAACGTCTATGTTCATTTAAATGTATTTAATATTTAAAATTATTATTTAAAATTAACGTAGCTAATAAAGTTTATGTTTATTTAAACGTTTTACTTGAACGTAAGCGTTGTTGAAACGTACTTTGTGATATATTTAGCTTAATTGAACATAAATATACGATATCTATTCAGGAAAATTTAACTAAAAAGCGAAACAAAATGAGAACAGTTTTTCCGGCGGTATCTAATCAGACTTTCATTAAACTTTTATCAACGAAACTCTGGTGCTTATATACACTGTAGATACACTGGAGTGATCATATTGCACACAGGATACATAAGCAAGTTTTATATGGAGAACATGTTAACGTGAAGTGACGAGACCATAAGCCAAATAACAATTATCAGGATGGTCGGAAAAAAATCGAACTTTTCAAATATCAGTAGACGTGATTATAAGTTCCATGCAAATGAGCGTACCACCCGGCGGGAGAAGTCTTGTAAAGAAAATGTTGCTTGTGAGATTGTTTGGTAAGCAAAAGTCTTCGAAATGGTCATTGTGAGGAAATTATACCCCATATACATAAGATACATGTCATCTATTGTGCTTTTTACGGTATAGTTTACTTGAATATTACAGGAAAATTGAGTGATTTCAATGTCCCCGTACCAAACAAGCATGTCCAGGATTCATATTGGACATACCATCATAACCCATTGGCATATCCCAAAAAATGAAGAACCTCCTGTATGCCTAACATTCCAAGATACATTCATATATATATATATATATATATATATATATATATATATATATATATATACAGGGTGTCCCAAAATGATGTATACACTCCTTAAATATTAATAGTTAATAATACATTACCATGATATGAGAACTTACATGGATGAAAATATTCAAAACAGATGGATTGGAAGAAGAGGGACAGTTGGATACCCGCCTAGATCACCAGATTTGCCACCCTTGGATTTCTTTTTGTGGGCATTTCTAAAAGACAAAGTTTACAGCAGGAAATCTGAAACAATTTCTGAAATGAGAGTAGCAATTGAAGAAGAATGTGCTCAAATACCAGAGGAAACGATACTGGACATTTGTAAGTCTATTTCTTCAAGATATGAAAAGTGTATTGAACAGAACGGCAACCGGTTTGAGCACTTGATGTGAACTCATCATTATATGAACATTCTGCCATTGCCCCAAGTAGCCTTTATCTTATTAAAGTTAATTTTCTATATATTTTACTCTCAAATTCTTTAAATACTTATTCTTAACATAAATTGAATACATTATAACGATTCAAAGAGTGTATACACTATTTTGGGACCACCTATATCAATATATAGTATACATAGGAATAACTGAAGGACCCTGGAAATAAAGAAATTATACACACAAAACATCTTTCACAAATAGTAAATATGCGAACAGCACAATGCTTTCTAAGTATATCTGGGAAATTAAAAACTAAACGTACATCACATCAAAAATACCTTGGAAAATAAGGAAAAGATCATTAGCCTACAGCAACCAATCAAAAACTTGCAAACTTTACTTGGAGGAAAAAATAGCTATCATTACTTTCCCAGACCAAAATAAATTATTAAATAAAAGATCCGAGCTCATCTCAAAATGCAGACATGAAAACAAATTTTTACTACCTTACTTAAACGTAAAACGGAAAAAAATAAAATAAAAATAAATAAATCAATAAATAAACAAATGACAATAAAATAAGCCAAATAAATTAACCCAAACAAATTACCAAATCACACCTGTGAGAATAGATGATATAGAATAAAAAATGAGAAAAAAAATCAACCCAAATAAATAAAGTAAATAATAAACAAATGAACAAACCATTATACTCAAAATATTAATCAGACTGTAAAAATCAAACCAAAATTCGGACGAAAAAAATAAGTATAATTGTTATATAATGATAAAAAAATATACTATGTCACTTAAAAATCGAAAGCCGAAAAGAGAAAATATACAGTATAAATAATAAATAATAACAAGTAAAATAAATTGACCTAAATTCATCCAAATAAGTAAATAAACTAACCGTTAGAAAAAACAAATAAAGATAATCAATCCAAATAAATACATGAAGTAATAAACAAATTAAAAACTGTTCCCGCCAAAATAATAATTAAATTACACAACTATCAACCCCAAAATTGAATAAATAGCTTTATCTTCTCAAACCAAGACAAAACTATTAAATAAGCGATATAAACAAATAAAAACACCGATCAAAATAAAAAATAATTAAATAAATAAGAAATAAAAGAAAATAAAAATAAAAAATAAAAATAAAAATGAAAAATAAATAAAAACAAGGAAAATAATTTAACCCAAATAAATAAATAAACACATAAACGACTTCCGTTAAAATAACCACCAAAATAGACTACACACAATGCACCACCGACCCGTATATATATAAATAGCCGAGAAAAATAACAACACTCGTGGCCTGATGATTGCATCTAGCATGAAACAGACTGTCGCCTCTAAGTGTTGACTTCTATGTTCACTTTCATATATATATATATATATATATATATATATATATATATATATATATAATATTTTGATCATTTCATAGACTAAGACGCCACATAATGTTGTGTGTTAGAAAATATTAGAAAAACTCTATGAAGGAGAGAGAACATAAAAAAAAAAAACAATAATTAAAAAGACAGTAGATGAGGATTTACATAGCATTCAAATCTTTAAAGATCGAAGAAAGAAGCCGAAAGAGAATTTAACAAGTGCGATAGAAGAATCTGTTACCATAGAACTTACGGTTACATCTCGACATCTCAACTATAAAAAAATGTGAGCTTACCGCCAATCTAGTATAGCGTTTAAATCCATAAAGTCCAGGTACCACAGAAGAAAGTTCATCGGGACAATTACTATGAAAATATATATATATAGAAAGACATAGGGAAGCTCCAAGAACAAATAACATTGCAAGTACCTCTTTAGATTTTATCAAATATCTCTAAATATATATTTGCAACAGACCATATGTGGCATCACTATTTAAACCAATGATGAATGGTAGACATATAAATATGCAAGGATTCTGTTGCTAAAAAACTGTCTAGCACAATAGAGCGATCTAACCTTCCTAGTGACAGATTCGATATTATCTTTCCACTTCATATCAGCGAAAATTGTTGTTCTGAGAAGACACAATAAATCCTATTCCAGGTTGTTAGAATCAGCAATACTGAAGGAAGTAAACAGGTCTCCCTCTCTCTATGCCTCTCCATATATATATATATATATATATATATATATATATATATATATATATATATGGAATGCTTATAAAAATACAGAAAACAATCATTAATATCAATAATTATAAACACAATGACCGTGCACTCGCCGTATTCCTGAATTAAGCATAATTTATAGTGTCTAAAATGGCACTTAGGCACAATTTATTACTGTAATATAACAATAACACCCTTATTGAATATACGAAAACATTTGTAATGAAAAAATATGGGATACATTATAGACCTATTAAGAAAAATATAACACTTATGCCTTCAAGAAAAAGATAATAAAGTAAAAAAGACAACTTGCCACATTTGTTAAACAAAAACACACACACACACACACACACACACACATATATATATATATATATATATATATATATATATATATATATATATATATATATATATATATATATATATAGCCATCCACAGGCAGACAGTTTCACTGTAACACAGCTCATCAGTATGGCTAGACATACAATCACTTCAAGCCGGGAGAGAAACCCGACCGATTTGGCATCAGTCGCAGATTCTATCGGCGCCCGGCAGAGAGAAAAGTGAATTATGGCGTATTTATTTTTTCATAAACACGCCACTGACCTAAGGATCTCGATATATTTAAGACAAACCACATATTCGTTAAACGAATGTGGTTAAAATGTGTGATTAACAACAATTGTTGTTATTAACACAGAGAGCAAGCATACGTGACTGTTGAAGAACAGTGTCTTTCCATTACGATAGAATGACGTTTTATTAACCGAATATATATATATATATATATATATATATATATATATATATATATATATATATATATTAAAACAGATCAGATATTATTTAAACGAATATTTATATGTCTCTGTATCCCTCTGTCTCTATATATATATATATATATATATATATATATATATATATATATATATATATATATATATATATACTGAATACCATTTATGCACAAAGACATGCATTAACATACACGGGTAACTTTGAATGTAAAGTCTACTAATTTATTCTATTGGCTAAAGAAAACAAACGTCGTATGGTGGCGATGCCGTGTTAGAGTTTGAGACCTCAGCTTAATAACTTCTATAAATTCTGACTTGTAACAAAATTGAATTCTGAAAATATTGTGTCTTTCAGTAAAGCCAATCTTGAAAGTGGAGTGACATAAAATTCCCTTTATCCCACAAGTTATGTAGCCACTGACATTCAACGTCGCTTTCTGACTGTGTAGATTGACCCAACCAAATTTCGAACACCGTTTGGCATTAAATAACGCGTTTTATCGAGATCTGTGACAAGTTATGTTTTCAGCGAATGTACATTGGTATTACACAACGAAATAAAGGGTTCTTAATCGACAATACCTTTGCAATGATGGGTGACTACATCGAAAAATATTTATTTTGTATCTGAAAACTCTCCCTGCCTATATAGTATCAGCCTATGTAAAATAATCTTGTTTATAAATTAGCATATTTTCTAGTAGACCTCATCTTCCATATCAGTAAACTGAATAGCATTAAATTCTTAGATCAGCAATGAATGTGTTATGATACAAAATGATGTTATTTCATTATTCTAAATATAAACTTGCCATCGCTGATGATAGAAAATAAGCATATATCGTCATCTCTGAAATAAAGCTAAAAAAAAAATCATCATCCTAAAAACAACCTTGCCACAAGGGATGAACGATGAGAAAGATATCTGATTACGGAACGACCCTTCCACCACAAGAAAGGGCAGTAGGGAAATTCGGGTCAGTAGTGGCCAGAACAGTAAAAAAAAAAAAAAAAAAAACAACACTCCCGTATCCACATTTCTCCGGAAAATAGAAAACTGACGACCTCAAACGTTATCCTCACCAACGAAATTCTCGGAACAAATTAAAAAAAAAAAAAACAAACAACAAAAAAACAACAAAAACAACAACAACAACAACAAAAACAACAACAACAACAAAAACAACAACAACAAAAACAAACAACAAAAGAAGTAAGCACGAAATGTTAAAGAAACAAATGACAGTAACTCTGAGAAAATTCTTAACAGACATCATATCAATATCTGTAATGCACATTAGGAAAAAGAAAAAAAATACAAATATTTGTTATTAATATCCACGCGTGTCTCAAGTCGTATTTTTATTGTTGTGCGTTTTATGCATTTCAATTTCTGTCATTAACATCAACCACATAATATCACATCGAGATAACCATATCAACACCAAAATATCAAGAACACCGTTATACATGAATCGCACACTCTGGTAAGTTGTGTTGTCCTCCTAAGAAACGCAGTGCAATTCTTCCTCATATTCACCAATACAACATAAACAACTAAAATACAGTTAAAAACATAAGACATATTTCAGTGAATAACATCAACATTCTATACAGTACTGAATGCAAAGTAAGTCTCAAAATGGTAGAATCTATTATTTAATAAAATAAACACACACACTAAATAAAATATATAAAACACAGGGAACAATATCTTGACACATCTGTCTATATATTTGAGATGAGATATTTTAATTATTTACTGAAAGGGAATAACTGAAACTGAAGTATCCAGAAAAAGTATGGCACACAGAACTAGAAAAATCTACTCAGGTGGACGAAATAAAAGGTTCAGTTAGAATTACCAGTGTATATCACCTGAAGAAGGCTGAAGCGTATAACGGCCGAAACGACGTGAATATGACAATGACAATCCGAGCAATGTAAATAGTGTAAATTTTGACGTGTGTATGAACTATTTGATATGAATATGAAAAAGACCCTGATTTTGATGTAACCTTATCATCCCATTCCTCTTAACCGTTCCATATCACATCGCTGCAGAGTATTTTTAAACTATCAGCTTCCTTAAAAATACCAGGATGTAGCCAACGAAATCTTGTCTATCGCATGAAATTCACGTTCTTCTTGAATGAGGCAGTCGAAAGGATTTGCGCAAAACTTGATAACAAACATGAACTTCGGACAGTTGGTTCACTATTTCGAATCTTCAATAATTTTAAATTTTACTTAGAAATAGTAAAAACATATAAAAATGGCAAAAGCAAACGTATTTGTATGTTCACACACACACACACACACACACACACACACACACACACACACATATATATATATATATATAAACTGCTTAGAGTTTTCGATCTGTTATCCTTCTCTTTATTCTCATATTGGGATTTTGAACTGAAACCTTTTTTTTAGTGCAAGGGGAATTATTTACACTTCAACACGATGTTCCATGTCTTTTCTGGATATCGCAGTTTCAGTTAATTCCCTCTAATAACTGAACCCTCCAAGTTTTTCTTCACGTCTGTTGTGGCCAGTTACTGAATTCACAACTCCTTGGATCAAGTAACTTTTGGATTTCTTTAACCAACACTTTTATCCACTGGACTATGTGTCCTTGGCGTTCGGTCCGAAATTAGAAAAGCATATCACCTGAAGAAGGCAGGGAGTACAATGGCCGAAACGTCGTGAATATGACAATAAAGATGAGGACAACAGTCCGAACAATGTAAATTACTCAGAATTATAAACAAACACTCACGTACACAAAACACACACACACACACACACACACACAAACACACACATATATATATATATATATATATATATATATATATATATATATATATATATATATATATATATATATATGTATGTGTGTGTGTGTTTTATCAACGACATCTACCAACCTGAATATTCGAGAAATCTTGTCAGAAAAATATGCGTTTTGCGCATAGTTTCCTGACAAGTTTTCTCGAATATTCATGCCGGTAAATGTATCAGGTTTCAAATTTCTTGATTATACATACATACATATATATATATATATATACATATATATATATATATATATATATATATATATTCTGTAGGCTCATTAAATGCAGTTATTCATATTAAAATTTTTAAAAGCTGCGATCAATAGATGTATTTCTTTAACTGCATTGATCATGTTGAAATAAAAAATATCCCAAGTTTGAAATAAATGTAGTTTTTTTTTTTTTAGATTAAGCCCTCGGGCATATAGATTTCAGTACGAATAGACATATGCAAGTACAGACACACACAATGACCCACGCATGCAAAAATTTATCTTTAAAATTATTTTCTCTGAAATTGCGACGCAATGCATGTGCCATTTACTTGAGTCTTAGAATTCTTACAATTCATGGAACCGGATTATTTTGTGCAGAACCAGGCAAAAGGGGCACAGGTACCGCGCAAGCGGAGTTTCGCGATTCGAAGGTCAAATCCGCCAAATAAAAATATTTCTAATTCAGAAATTCTTGAAAACCATAATTGCATTTTCGGAAATAGCTAATAATCTTCTGTTTGTTATTTTATCTTATTGTATTTTTGCTGCATATTTGAAGGAGTTAATTTTCTATTTGGTTAAAAAGGAAAGAAAAGAAACTCTGCTAAAAGTGAACAAAACACAGACAATAAAACGATTTTTTTTATGCTTTCCTGAATATTATGGAAAAGTCCGTTCATTCAAAATCACCTCCATCCAACTGAGTGCAAATACGATTGATTGCAGTATTCTTCCTGAAGAATTTTCTGCCAACAAAAGGCTGCGACAATGATGGAGAGATACTAAAATAGTCAAAGCAAAAAGGGGAAAAATGCAATTAAATGAATATTTTGGAATGAAATGCTCAAAATATGGGAACACTGAAATCGTTATAGCTAATTACTAAGCGTAACACAGATGTGACACAAGGTCGAAATTATGGAGCAACCAACGAATTGACTCGGCGGTAATTGATCTAGCGAGGCAAGTTTGCTAAATATTACGAAATAACCCCAAAATTGTTATAACGATTGACTAAGTGAATCTTAGATATGGCACAAGGCCGAAGGTATGGAGATCCCAGTGAGAATCAAAGTATTTCACCGATAGCTGGTGGGAGGATATCGAACCATATTTTTTCTACGAATATTTTCGTGTAAGTGTATATAACAGACGCAACTCTAATTCGATCTTCGCTCTCCAATTTTTCATTCAGAGCTATTACACACTACGCTACCTGCACACACTGTTACTGGCAGAATAGGTTTATTTCATATAATTTAAAGGCATTGCTAATAATATTGGTTGAGAATGTTTGGAAATTTCAGGAAAAAAAAAGATTTTCCCTGGGAGAAATTTACGGGAGTCTTAATGGCATAATAATTCTGTAATGATGAAGAAAATATATTGCTAAGGATTTTACTCGTGAAGTGATTACAAATGGTTTTTACATTGAAATACATTTCAAATGATTTTACTGGAAATATATTTTGACAGAACCGGCAATTAATGCGTTATTTAGAAAAAAAATGTCTTAGAAGATTAAATCACTTATTTGAACTTCTTTTGTAATTATTCTAATAAAAAATCATATAATATCAAGAGACTTTAAAGAGACGGCCAACATTAATGGGATATTTGTAATTTTTTCTTTGGAATCATTTCACCCTAAGTAAGGCGATAATGCCCCTAAGACGCAAGAGGGTACTAGGTGTGAGGAGCAAATGCAGTAAAAGAACAAAAATCAGGAAGAAGTATCAGCAGGCGATAAGTGTAAGAAAAGAAACTGTTAGAATAGAACTTATGGTTATATCTATGTGTTTCAAAAATAAAAGAACCTACCAGCCAATCAAGTAATACGCTTAAATACATGCAGTTACGGTACCAAAGAGGATATCTCAATAGAACTGCCAAGAACATATTTATAGAAAACACCGAAGGAAGTCACATCACACCGGTGGTAAAATGACTGAAGTCAAGATGCCAAGTAAGGATATATAACATTACAGACACTTCTTTGGATTTTGTCGAGAATCTTGATATATATAGCAGGAGTAGCAGACAGCAATATTCCATGCGCAGATTTTTAAAATGAATTCTGACAATATAAATTGACTGCCACGATACAGTGAACCAACATTGTTAGGAGTAGATCGAACAATTGTGTTGCTCTATGGTAGGCTAGAAAACGACGATTCTTAATGAGGATTAAATGCTAGGAGTATCCGTTTGAAGACTGAAAAAAATTACAAGTCGTTTCTTGCTCCAGTGAAAAATTAATGGAGTTAATTTTCCTGACCAGCTGTCAGTTTTACGTTGTCGTAATAGATTTATTATTAAGACGGGAATAAATAGATGTGCCATCTACATAGATACATTGCTGGAAAGGGATGACATCAGGAATGTTGTTGATGAAGATAAGAAATAATGTTATGTTCAAGCATAGAGCCCTGTGGACCCCCAATTATTTACACTTCAACACGAATTAAAAGTATAATTTCAGTATAAATATATTCCCGATCTCCTTGTTGATAACAAAAATGTTTTGTTGGTGGGAGTTTCTTCGCTAGAGGAGAGCGGAAAGAGATGTTTACAGACACAACCGCATGATCAGAGTTGCCAAGAGCGCAGAGTTGCGTAGTACGACAAGAGTTAGTGATAGGGAGGTCGGGAAGAGAAGCATGTCCGTCAGGGTTACTGGGAAAACGCGTGTGGAAGTTAACCACTAACGGGAGATATTGAATGATTGAGGTTGGGATATCAGCAAGGTCAGTGACAGGATATTTAAGCCACCTCGTATGATCGTCATTAAATTCACCGAACACAATATATTTTGCACCTGAAATAATCACTAAAATATTAACTGTAAGTATTACGTCGACTGCTGACGTAAAAAAAAAAAAAAAAAAAAAAAAAACAGAAAATAAAAAAACAAGATTTTTAGCCAAAATTTCGGATGTGTTAGAAAGTATTAAAAAATTTAATAAAATAATAAAAATACTTTGGTCTTCCTTTTAAATAATAACAAACATTTTGTCGATAAAACTTTGTTTTTATTAAGTTTGAGAACTTATATCGTCATGCTATGCCGTTTTTTTAATCGAAAAAGTGGAATTACATTGATTTATACACACACACATGCATACATACATACACACACATACACAAACACACACATATATATATATATATATATATATATATATATATATATATATATATATATATATATATATATATATATATATATATATATATATATATATATATATATATATATATATACACACATATATACTTTATTTTCTCCTTAACTTTTCACACCCCAATATAAATAATCTCTCCGGGGATATAAGGATATCTATTTTGATCTAAAGACATACCGTCGGATTTCGTGTAATTGAAGAAGCCATTATGTAAACTCATTGTTTACTGTAGAATTGAGAAGATTGATGATGATCGAAATTGGGGAAATAGCCTTACTGGAAAATAAGGAAAAAGAATTTACTTATTGGTATAAAAATATTTTACCAGTATCCTAGAAAAGAAATAAAATAAATGATTTTTCTGAAAGAAATAATATAAGTTTCCATGAAATGAAGCCTGAAAAATCTTCCTCTTGAAAGAAATCTCCTTGGTATATTAATAAATGAATAAAACGCCAATCTGTTTGGAAGCGTTAAAAAAGAATACCATGAAAAACCTTCCTGTGAGAAAAATATTTTAAAATGTATCCTGGAATAACAGACCAACTAATCTTGGAAGAAAAAGTTTAAGGATCCCGTTTCAATAATAGTCGGTTTGGAAAGGAAGATATTTCAAATATATCTCTGGTATAAAAATGATTTAAAAGTCTCCAGTTCTGATGTCATTGGAGAAAAACGGTAGGAATTAAAAGAATCATTTTTCTTTTCGAATTTCATTGAAATAAAAAGAAATGAATAAATTTTCACTGAAGTATTATATTTTACTAATTTTCTAAATCGAAAATATTTTAAAAATACGCAAAGAATATTTTCTAAATGTTGCCTTATCATGAGGAAATCACCATTGCAGTAAATATTTTAAGGACCACGTTAGAATAAAATTCGATTTGAAAAGAGATTGTTTTTGTTTTCTTGTTTAGCGGCATATCGATATATCTCATTGCTAACTTAATGTCGAAATTTAATTTTTTTTTCGAGCATTAGCAATTTATTTTACAAAAATCTTTTGCTGTTAAGTTTTCTTTTACAAAAAATTTATTTCTCGTAATATCTTTTCCCTATTTCTGGTATGTTTTTATTTAAAAAAATGTATTGTTTGTAAATGTTATTACTATGAAAATATATTGCTGGCATTTTTACGATAACATCTTTTATATTATGTTTTGTCCCCACTTTGGGGAGTTTAACTATTTGCCCAAAGCTGGGACCCTAACAGATGCTACCAATCGGGGTCAACGTGGACCTGCGATTAGGATGAATTCCACGATCTGCACAACTTCCGGATCAGCGGACGTTCTGCCGGATGCAGTTTATTGTCATACCCAGAACGACTGAAAAGAGATAATTACCCTGAAGAGAAATTGTAATAGTTCTATGCAAAATGATTTTAAATGCATTTATTTGAAATTAAAAATAAGTAACTTGAAATAACGTATTAAATAGGGACACTTCAGAATAAAAATATTTTAAATATCTACTGGGGTTAAAGAATGGAAATATTGTCGCAGGGGATTTAAAAATGGGATATTTTTTCTTGCAAACAAAATTAAAAATGATACTTCGTTTATATAAAAATGAAACGAAAATGTCTCCTTGATATAAAATAAGCAATTAAACGTCTCTGCTGGATAACTGTTCCAAAAGTATCCCTTAAGGAACAAAAAATTTCACCTTGAAATTAACCTACATATGAAAAATAAGACAGCGTTAACTTTTTTTATTGAAAACAGTCGAACCACAAATTTTGTGAGGAATCCAAAGGACAGTATCATTTTGGCAAGATAACAGAAGAGAAAAAGTGCAAACATACAACATAATAAGCACGTAGTTGAGAAAGGTTTGTTTTTCTACCTCTTATCACAATTCGGTGTCAGATCTGTGAGAAAAATTGACTACTCTTTTCCAGATAGTGGTCCTGCGATTAGCAGAAATTAGACAATACAAATGTTCAATTTCTCTTATTTATCCTATTACCGTACAATGCTAAAATCATTAAATAATACAGTCATGACACTTAGTGCCATATAACAGCGAAGAACCATTAAAACGTCATTATTTCAAATGCTCGTTGTAAACCACGCCAGACTCTTTGCATTTTGCAGTTGTGCGAAACTCAAATCCCCCATTTCCGTTTTTTCTCATATGAATATGTTTTTAGCGAATTTAAGCAAATGGCAGATCTAATATAAACCAAAAGCATGATTTATTAAGTTTGTGTTATATCCATTTGAAACTATCTAAAGAATTAATAATCATTTATTTTCTTGCTTTAACAAAAGTGGGTGGATTACTGGAATCAAATGGTCGAATGGTTAATAACGCAATCCTTCCGAAATTTAGACACTGGTGCCAATTTCATCAGGTTCAGTTTGTTCTTGATAATAAGGGCTTTTGGAGTACATTTGTAAAAGTGTGGAATCTTGATATTATCAATGTTTTCTTTTCAATTTACATATGAAATACACTTTATTTTTTGCTGCTTTGAAAGTCCCAAAGTTTTATAGTTTCTCTTCCCTTTGGAAAAAAAGACGTAAAGCTTCTAAAACTCTTAATGTAACGGTCATAGGAATTTTTTGAACCAAAGTTAAAGAGTTTTAGTTTTTTTAATGGTAATGGGAAGACTAGCAATTTCATTTCCTAGTCTTGTCGACTGAAATTTATAAAATATTACTTTAAAATCAATTTTTCAGTAAATGTTTTTTCATAAATGTATTAACTGGTGCCACTCTTTCCATTATTCATGGGGGTTGCTTCCTAACACTTTGTTCGGAGTAGATGTCAATATACAACATGTTGATTTTGTCATTACTTTCTCTTCGATTTATATACATTTAATCGGTTGCTGCTGCTGAATATTCTAATGTGGGGCGGTTTCTGTTCTTTGGTACAGTTCTTTGGTTGTGATTCTGTAGAGCAATTCCACAAGGTTAGCTTAAGCCAACTAACCTTGTGGAATTGAATACTGTTGAGGGTACTCCCCTTTTTACACAAATGGACTCACCCAGTATATACATATACTACTGCTATGTGAATACCAGAGAGGGAGAGTGAAAGGTTGTAGGTAACCGGAAGAGTGAGAATGAGAATGAGAATGAGGTAACAGCGTTGTAGGTAACCGACAGAAGGAGAAGTTAACAGACAGACAAAACGAACGTAGCGAGCAAGAGTCACAGTGAGCGAGCACGTAGACTCAGTAAGAAGTCATACAGCGATACTTCAATACCAAAGACTGTATATATATTTTGCTACTAACCCGTATTCCTGGAACTACTAACCTGCATTACCAGTTTGTATTATTACGTTAATACATTATTTTCCGATATTCATTCTTGGTGTTTGTTATTTATTGGTAGCGGATTTCATCCGGGAATCCACAACAACTTGGCGACGAGGATATTGAACTCCCACAGAAAAAATTCTCTCTCGTCGACCACAACAACTTGGCGACGAGGACTTTGAACTCATACGGAAGAAAAAAAAATTCTCTCTCGTCGACCACAACAACTTGGTGACGAGGACTTTGAACTCATACGGAAGAAAAAAAAATTCTCTCTCGTCGATCACAACAACTTGGCGACGAGGACTTTGAACTCATACGGAAGAAAAAAAAATTCTCTCTCGTCGATCACAACAACTTGGTGACGAGGACTTTGAACTCATACGGAAGAAAAAAAAATTCTCTCTCGTCGATCACAACAACTTGGTGACGAGGATATCAAACTCACACAGGAAGAACAAAAAAGACAAAATTCTCCCTCGCCAACTTGGCGACGAGGACTTCGAATTCACACGGAAGAAAAAAAAATTCTCTCTCGTCGACCACAACATGGTGACGAGGATATCAAACTCACACGGGAAGAACAAAAAAGACAAAATTCTCCCTTGTCAACTTGGCGACGAGGAAATTCGAACTCACACAGGAAGAGAACAAAGAAAAATTCTCCCTTGCCGACCACAACTTGGTGACGAGGAATTGGGACCTACACAGAAAGAAAAAAATTCTCTCTTCTCCCCACAACAGCTTGGGCGACAAGAATTTGCACTTCTCGGAGACTCAAAAGAGAAAATTGCCGTTTTTGCCAGTATCCACAACAACTGGGTAACAAAGAGTTACGAGGATTAAAATACGGAAAATCGAGTTTTTTGTAAGACTCTTATCATGGAGGATTTTAAAAGTATTTTAGTAGAACTTGTAAAATACCAAATCAAGAAAGACAAAATGATCAGCAATTACAATTCCAAAAAAGAATGGAAAAAATATTACTACAAACGCAGAAGGAAAATCATGAAAGACAAATGCAAAATAAAGAAAGACAATTGCGACTCCAGGAGCTAATTGTAAAAATAGCGAGTAATACACAACAACAAAATATTGAAAAAGAGGCGACTTTTTCCCAGGACACAGTATGGAACACGATAGAAACATTCAAATACTCTCTAGAAGAGGATAAAAATTTCGGGGACTTTTTCAGACGTCATGAAGACATCTTCAGCATGAATTGTCAAAACTGGACAGAAGCAAAAAAGCTACGACTTTTACTCCAGAAATTAGGAACGGATGAATACACAAACTTTGTGGATTACATTTTGCCAAAGAAGACAAATGATTTAACGTTTGATGAAGCAGTTACATGCCTGACGGAGCTTTTTAGTCCGATAACGTCACTTTTTCACAAAAGACACAAAATAACTTAACCTCGTAAAGGGTGAAATTGAGGACTACTCCTCGTTCGCCGCAATCGGGAATAAACTTTGCAACTTCAAGTTGACAGAATTAACCCCGGACAATTTCAAGTGTCTTAGTTTTGTACAAGGGTTAGTCTCAGCAAAAGATAATGAAATGCGCAGAAGAATGCTTTCAAAACTGCAAATGAACCTGGATTAACACTACAATAACTATCGGAAGACTGCCAAAAATGCTTGAGTATAAAGAAAGACTCGAAGGATATTGGGGAGTCAGGAGTATCACATATACGTAAGTTGAACAAAAGTTTACGTTTTTTTCCCTTCTCCGGAAAGGAAAAAAAAAGCATTCTATAATAATGAAAAAAGGACAACGTATAGGGCAAATAATGACGAAAATCGAAGCAAATATAAGACCCCCCCCTCTGCATGTTATCGATGTGGAGGACTACACTGGAATAAGGATTGTCGTTTTAAATATAAAAACTGTCTTGCGTGTGGAAAAATGGGTCACAAGGCATCCCAATGTAGGAACAGAAAATCTACTAGTAGGATAAGAGCTACTAGAATGCATGACTAAGACAATACTAACATAAGGAAATGTGTGGAACTTGAAATCTTAAATAAAAAAAGATGAAATTGCAACTAGACTCAGGATCGGATCTAAAGATAATTAACCTACAGACATGGATAAAGCTTAATAGACCAACCATGTTACATACACAGAAAATTGCTAAGTCTGTTACAGGAAAGCGTATAAAATTCGAAGGAGAAGTAATCCTAAATGTAAAATTTCACGAGAAAACAAGAAAACTCAAAATATTCGTAATGAAAGTTACAGAAAATCTGGTGGGCACAGACTGGATGCAAAAGTTCGACATGGAATTTACCTATCAGCTCTTTTTGTAAAAAGATAGAATACGAACCATCAGAAGCGACAAAGTTAAAGGAAGAATTACATAATCAATTCCCCGAGGTAGTTTCGAGTGGGTTGGGACGATGTAACAAGTTTGCAGCAAGAATTGAATTAAAAGAAAATGTCCAACCAGTATTTAAAAAGAAGCGGAACGTGCCGTTTGCTACCATAGAGAAAGTCGACAAAGAATTAAAGAAAGCTTTGAAAAAAGCAGAGGACATACCGACAGAAAAAGCTATACAGCAATTTCTCCAAGCATACAGAATAACCCAAAACGGGAACACACCATCTGGTTTTTCACGAGTGGAAGTGATGTTCGCCCGAAAAATACGGTCTGTGTTTGATAAGTTATTACCTAACAAGAATAAAAACTGGCATACACCTATATTACTCAAGAGATCATTCAAACCTGGAGAACGGGTCTATTTTAGGATGTTCAGGAACAATATGGCTTACTGGGAAACGGGTACAATAATTAACAGACTAGGAAACGTGATGTACACAATACAAGGAGAAAAATTTACCCACAGAAGACATATTGACCAAATACAAAAACACGGGTTGAAGAGCCAAGCTCGCCAACCGCTGAAAATGATGATTCGATGAAGGCGATCTTTGAATCTTTTGAGATTCAAAAACCACAAGAAGAGACAGAAATTAGAAGAACTAACAGGAAAAGAAAATTTACAGAGCCTCTGATTATAGATCATAAGAGGAAAATATATTAACTCTCCCCAAAAAGGGAACTAAGGAGGGGGTGTTGAGGGGTCCTCCCCTTTTTATACAAATGGACTCACCCAGTATATACATATACTACTGCTACCTGAACACTCGAGAGGGAGAGTGAAAGGTTGTAGGTAACCGGAAGAGTGAGTGTGGGGGTAACAGCGTTGTAGGTAACCGACAGAAGGTGAAGGTAACAGACAGACAGAACTAACGTAGCGAGCAAGAGTCACGAACCTACAAAGCCGACTTCTGACACTCGTCTCGTATATATTTTTCATCATTTCACCCCAAGCAAGGCATTAATGTCACTAAGAAGAATGGGGATATTGGGTTCGAAAGAATATAAGAAAAAGATAGATGTATATTAAAGAGAACAATAGAACAACGTGAATTAAGAATAATGATTTTTATTGCATTTAGTTTTTGAACATCAAATGTAAACGGAAATCATGAAAAGGGAAGATAATTCCTCAAGTGAGGCGTCCGAGAAAAGAAACTGTTAGCACATAAATTACGGTTACAACTAGCAAATTCAAATATTAAAAAAATGAGACTAGGTTGCCAATCTAGTGCTGTGATCAAATTCGGAATGTCGGGTTGCCAAAGAGGAAAGCTCATGAGAAAAAATTACAATGAAAATAGTTATCAAAAAGGGCAAAGGAAAGCTACGTTACGGCGATGGGGAATTCTTGCATTAATAAAACATTCATCAGACTTCAACTTACCGTGTATGAGCAAAATCGAACAAATAAAGCAAAACACATTCACTCATTCTGCATATATATATATACACTAAAAAATTCGCCTTCATCCCTGCCGTACGCCGGCAGCTTAGTGGTAGAATCTCCTACTGACACCAATTCAGCCGGGTTTTGATCCTAGCTAGAGGCTACCGGATGTCTAGCCACACTGATGAGCTGCGAAACAGTCTGTCTGTGGATGACCTTATATATATATATATATATATATATATATATATATAATTCTCAAAATGTGTGTATATATGTGTGTGTGATCGGATGTTGTTTATGCGTTTCCACAGATTTCATCCGATTTCGATGATTTTTTGTTTGATACATTATTCTTCCGTGCCGTTTTTGCGTCCAAATTGTTGGCGACAATGACTCTCCACTACTTCCCGTCCATTATAACTCTTAGCAACGTTTTACTATTTACTATTTGTTCTTGGATATATATCTTTCATAAAAGCTTTAATAAATATAAATACTTTAAATGATTACAATAGTTTTGTCTCTTCTCTTGGTCAAGGAGTCAATCTCTTTCAAGAGGTTACATTTTCTGTTGCATAAAGCCTATTACTACATTTTTAAGGCGTTACTTTCATTGTCGTTTATCGCCGTTCCCAATAAAATTTCTTTTATTGTCCTGCCAGTTTTTGCATTGCATTCACATAGTAATAAGTAAGCTTGCTTTTTTATTGCTGAACATTTATTTTTCCAACCTTTCTTAAAGATATTCGAGCTTAGTTATTCCTATAACTTTTCAGCGTTCTCTTCTTTTATTTTCCCACGCATTCCATTTGACAATTCATACTTGTCTAAGAGATGCCACCAAAGAAAAGAAATTGCCTAGGTCGTAAAACCGCCGCCGCCAGGTCCGCCATGCAAATAAGAGATAACGAATTGTCGTTAGAACGTTCAATTTGCCTGTCTCAAAATGCCTCTCGGAAAGCTTCAATCAGAGCTACTGGGTCCGAAAATTAACGTAGCCATCGGCTTTCCAGATGATCATACCGGAACACTTCTGCGCGCGCTCGCGCGGCTGAAAATAATGATCAAAGGACACAATAAGCTGAGGAGAAACGCCTCTTCAACTGCTGCTGTGCTTGAGACTGAAACCAGATTGAGAACGCAAAAACGGCCCTTTTCACGGCCACCCCCATTCAAATTGTCACCCCCCGACATTTGGAGATGTGCCTCAGTTGCACCCAATTGTTGTTACTAATATTGATTTTAAGGTGGGCTGATTTTAAACTTAAACTGTTCCAAGTGAGCGGCAAAAATTCCCAGTAATAAAAGACCTGGGGAAGACGGATTATACTGCTATATATATATATATATATATATATATATATATATATATATATATATATATATATATATATATATATATATATATATATATTGTTTATATACCGTATATATGAACACTAATGGGTATGTCCCAATCATTATAAATACGTTAGACACTATTTTAAGTAGGGGGAATATACTAAGTAATCCACCACTAGCAGTGGTTTATTTCACGCCGATGGTGAATATCGTATTTTGTTGATTTATAAAGATTACCATTTCATTTCCAACCGCCGTTTCGGTTATTCTTCATCCAGTAACCCTTTCTAGGTCACAACACACACACACACACACACACACACACACACACACACACACACACTTTCTCTCTCTCTTTCTCTCTCACACACACACGCACCACATATATATATATATATATATATATATATATATATATATATATATATATATTTGTATTTTCATGCTGTTGTGTGGTTTTCTCTAACATTTTTCATTAATTTCTTCTTTGGCCATCATACTAAATTGCTGAAATTCGGAACATAGAAGTAGCTGTCTATAAGAGTCGAAATCGTCTCTCTGTTGAATAAAATATATTAGCGAACCAAATCGATTCAATAAAACGGTGAGTGAAGTGTAAAACCACATAGAGCAATGAAAATATTTTTCACTTGAATGTCGAATAACGTTTCTGCTAAAACAAAATCAAATTAGGACGTCAATAAAATTGTAATTAATTCTACAAACTATCACATGGAACAGTTTTAATTTTATTTCAAATAATTATGTAAGGTCCAACTCGTTCCTAAGAGGCAATATCTAAACATATCTAACAGAAAATATGGAGGCACCATAAATTTATTATTTGTTTTATGAACGATTATGTAACTACTACTATTACTACTACTACTACTACTACTAATAATAATAATAATAATAATAATAATAATTATTATTATTATAATGCTGACATTGTCCCTAAATAGATCTTAATGTGTATTACCATTCTAATCAAAATCTTTCATAGCCGTCCTTTAGAGAGGCCTCTTCTAAAACGTGCTCATGGAAACATATCACTTAAACAAGAGATGTAAATCAAATTATGATGATGTAAGTGCAGAAATCTGGTGACACTGGCCGAACAATGAAATGATTCGGCAGAAAGAAACAATTATCAAATAAGTAAAAATAATATTGAAATAGTTACTAGTATTCGCTCCGTACATTTGAATACAACTGCATTTATCATCCTTTCAAAAATATAGTCTATTCAACACTCGGCCGTATTCTCGTAGCCTTTACTCCATACATATAAGGAAAGCTTGCTTTACATATCTCGGATCATTGCTCCATTAAGACCAGGCAGTTTTAACACACACGGAAGCCTAGAAATCTGACCGTGTTCGTAAATGGAAAAAATAATCCCCATCCATATATATATATATATATATATATATATATATATATATATTCAGTTCAACAAAAAATAATCATTGATAGTGGCTTATATATTAGTCAAAATTCCTCGTTTCCACATCACATTTGGAAAATTTTTACTGACTCTATTTCCAGAAAAAAATCCATATACGAAATAAAAAAATAATATTAATAAAAAATTAATGGCAGTGTATTGTTAGTCGTCTTCAATGAAATTTGTTTAAAAGATAGATTGCTGCCTAATACACACACATTATATATATATATATATATATATATATATATATATATAGTGCGATGGATAAGCTGTTGTTTAAATCTCGCAGAAATGAAAATAACACTGACATCTTATTTTAAAAGATATATTTACGAAAATTAAACAGAAATATCCTGAAATATTAACGAGTAAGTTTATTCAACCAAATCGTCAGTGTCTTTAACCACGATGATTTCGGAATCTGTCGCCACTCTTCTGGACGGTCTCCTTGTTTAAGTTGGTGAATGCTGCCATAATCTTTGCCTTCAGTTCATCTTTGCTGTTACAAGGAATTTTGTCGGTATCTCGCTCAACTGCACACCGCACATAAGAATAAATTGGTTGTAGTCTGAGAAGTTAGGGGGTTTAGAATTATCTGATATCCATAACTGTGTTCTCATGCTTGTGTGGTATGTTGCAGAATCCTGTTGCCAGACATGGGGTCTTCCAGCAACCACCCTCTTGAACCAGGGCAACACTACCTCTTCAACAAACTAGCTCTTCGGGTTGAGTTTGAAGCTCTCACCAAAAATATTCGGGGGATATTTTCTATTTCAGAATGGTCGGAGTGATTTTTCCGAGCAGCCGTTAGACTCATCCAACTCTTTCTGCAACCGCCGCACTGTCTTTAGATTGACACCCAAACACTCTGAAATATTCGTGTTGGATCTTCCTGTGCGAATGCCAAGCAGTACAGCGTGACGTTCCAAATTTCTAGCGCAGTGGTGCTCTTTTTCTCACAGACGGTGTCCAACTGACTCTACTATACTGCGCAGTCGTCAAAATTTAAAGAAAAACAATGCGCATGAGAGAAATTAAAATAAAAAATGGCGACAATTTACATCTTGTACTCGGTAAATATGTATACACACACACACACACACACACACACACACACACACACACACATATATATATATATATATATATATATATATATATGTCTGTGTATGTCAATTTTGAATATATAATCCTCACATATATAATCATAGTTTAAAAACTACGTCATGACAAATTATGAATTATTTGTGATGACACGTAGACTAATTTAGTGAATATTTTACTGTTTTCTCTTTTCTCTGTAACCGCAATCTCTAGTATTAAAATGTCGTCTATGAGGATGACAACACAGACACAAAGTACAATCTGTCTATCTCCCAATATGTCATCCTTCCTTTTTTAAACAAATAGGTTCATTAAGATTGGCTGTTGCACTAAAAATAATACCATTGCGAATAAAGCAAAAACAACTTGTCTTCAACAAAAATACGTGCGCCAATAAACAAAGTTATTTAAAATATATGCCATAGTAAGACTATTCCCCTAGACGACTTATTATCTTTTGATGATTTTACGACATTTTTCTCGGAAATTCAGTATTTCTTTACGATGCACATTCTTATATCAATCCACGCATATAAACAAACATCTGTCTATTATTTTCCAACTATTATGAGTGCAAAAATAATAAGCATCCATAGCACATTATTAAATAAATTTAACTATGCATAACACAACATATATTTATAAAATACACTAGAACTTTATTTATAAACAACTACTTGAAAAAATTGGAAAATTATGTATAATAAAATCATACATATTATTTGAAAAAAGACTACACACGTTTTAAGCTATTACTCTAAAGTTTCACATAATTTTTAACTATAAAGCCCAGTTTAGTAATAAATAGCGTCTTTTGTATTAATCATTAATTTTGTATTCAAAGTATATTTTATGAAAGAACTTCTGTTTGATGTAAAGAAGTAAAAACGATATATTTATTGATGTTGTGAAATAACTTATTTTTATACTTTAATCAGGATGTGCTTTAAGTCATTTCTGGCGATTTTCATTCATTTTTGGGCTGGAAATTTTAAATTATAAACTAATAATTGATAAAATATATACTTATTATTTTCAAAAATACTACACCGATTTTAAGCTATCACTCCAAATTTCCATGCAATGTGTTAACTATGAAGCCTAGTTGATCAATAAACATTCTTTCAAGGCTTTAGTATGCTGACATGAAGTGGAAAGACTATATTGAATCCATTGGTAGGTCAACTGCTAAGAAAGACGGTTCACTGTGTCATGTGAGAGAATCTTCTCTTTAGAATCTATCTTACGTATCTATAAGTCTACCATTCGCCCATGTTTAGAATAATGCTGTAACATATAGTCCAGTGCCCCTGCTATTTACCTCGAGGTCCTTGATAAAATCATAAGAAGAATCAGCAATATTATTGGTCCTGATCTGGCGGCCCAGCATCAGTTACTTACTCACCGCCGTAAGGTTGCCTCTCTGTGTCTTTTCGATAAATACTATCATGGTAATTGTTCGGATGAGCTCTTACCTATCGTTCCTAAAATTTTAATTTAAGCGCAGTCCTAGCCTGGCTTCGAGATTTCATCAATTTACAGTTGCGCAGGCTAGATGTTCGAAGCTAACAGTTTCTTTTCTCGCACTTCTAGATTGTGGAACTCCATTCCGGCTGCTCGCTTTCCAGCCAACTTTAAATTGCAAGAATTTAAATGTAATGTCAATCCCTATTTACTGTCCTTCTGATTACTCTTTTCTCTTTCCGCTTTTTATTAATGTTACTCTTCCTAAATCTTCCACACACTGTATCTCCTTGTGACTTAGTGGTTTTACTGCCTTTGGTATTCAAAGTAGTTTTTTTGGAATTGTAGTATTATATATGTAGCAATGTGTTTCACATTCTTTACTCAGACGACTTTGCCGTTGAACCTCACAAATGGTTTGTTGGAATGTATTCCTCGCCGTCCGTAATCCTTATTTTTCTCGGGATTTACCTTGGCTCCTCACTGAGCCAGGTTGTGACACAAGGTCAGTTTTTAACGTGTTTCCACTCGGGCCGCTGCTCTAAGGTGATCTTAGCTGGTCATACCTTGTCGAAGTTAGTCATAGCCGGTCATACCGCCGCTACGGAAGAGACGTTACGCAACGGGTGTGGGGGAAAACGCAATAGAGAAGAGAAGACCTCTCACACGGAACAGATACTACAATCGCAGCATCTAATCTGAAGTGGGGGGGGGACTCTTCTGACCCCACTGCCATCGCCTTCCAGAAGAATCCGGAAGAAGCGCCACCGAGATTTACCTTGACCCCACACTTAACCAGGTTGTGATACAAGGTGGGTTTTTAACGTGCAAACTCGAGTGTTTCCACTGGTCTAAGCTGGTCATAGCATGTCTGAGCCAGTCACAGCCGGTCATACAACCGCTAGGTAACAGATATTACGCAACGGTGGGATGATGCAAGGGAGAAGAGAAGATCTCCGGCATGGTGCAGGCACCACAACCGCAGCATCCACTCCGACGGGGAAAAAAAAATCTTGTCCTTCTTTGCCAATCCTCTCCGAAGAATCTGGAAGGAGGGCCCTGAAATTATTTTTTAAGCGTATCTTAGATATGGCAGAAGACTGAAAGTATGGGGCAGCCATTGAGAATCGAACTCACTATTCAGTCGTAATTGGCCTAGCGAGACAAGCTTGCTAATCATTACGCCACGTCGAAGTGCTCAAATGCTTTTTTCCCCAAATAAAAAAAAAACTGCCGGTTTTATGTGTACTTCAGTCAGTTACGCAGATTTTTTTCACGCCCACCTCCAGGCATTTAATTAGTCCGGAGGCACTAGGTAATTTACATGACCGCGTATGCCGCAGGCAATTTTGTACCTTTTTCGTCGGGGAGATAGGAATAAATTTATCTTTTAATGAAATCAAATAAACCATATATCTATTGATATCGGGAAATAAGTTATCTTCACACATTAAATCAGGATATATTTGAATTAAACCAATTTGGGTGTTGTCCTTTCGTTTTCGGACAGGAAAAATAATTATTATTAAATAAGCTATTAATATAGGAAACCAACTGGGAATTTCTAAAAAATAAATAAAAATGAAACGAAAAACATGTTTTATGAACCTTAAATTTCGGTTCTCTTTAAAAGGTAATAATCTCATGCTAATCCTAATTAAAAAAAAAATCCGTATATAAATAAACATTTTTAGCATTTTAAAGCATTGGTACTTTTTCGTCACTCATTGATTCGTAGTGTCCTGGGTATAACGATAAACTACACCCGCATCCTGGGTATGATGATAAACTACATCCGCGTCCTGGGTATGACGATAAACTACATCTGCGTCCTGGGTAAGACAATAAACTACGTCCAACAGCAAGGCCTCTGATAATATGATTTTCAAAAAATAATATTGCCAGCTGTACGTTTTTGAAAAAAATATTACCAGCCCTATGTTTTTGAAAAAAATATTACCATCTATACGTTTCTGAAAAATTAATATTACCAGCTATACATTTTTTAGGAAAAAAATATTAACAGAAATAGATTTTTGACAAAACAAAAATATTACCAGGAAAAAATAAAGGTTGTCGGCATAAAATAACCCATTGATGTTGATATGCCGTAAAACAAAACAAATCAAATCAATGACTCTTAAACGAAAAATGTAGACAACAAATTTAAAATTGTCTTTAAAATCCAATATATGCGCCAGAGATGTGTTTCAGAACACTATTAATAAATATACCGATTAATTAACTGGATATTGTAAAAGTAATGCTTACCTTTTACTTAAAACGGACTGAAAATAACGTTTTATTTATGCCCGCTAGTTCAATAACAGAATCATTCTCCATCTGTACGAAAAAGCGCGCGAAAAAGTAAAACTAAAACCTAAAGAAATGCAGAAGACTAGCGGTAAGGAAAATCAAGAATTTGTTTCACACTCGAAAAAGACATTCAACTTTACATTTTTAAAATCATCACAGATGCCTTTATTTAATAAAATAAAATATTGTAACGACCAGTAACGAGGTTAATTTCAAAATACCACAAACATATTCCAGGTAATTAAAAAATATATATTAAGTTAAGATTATTTTTCTGTCGTATCTGAAAGAAAAAAAAACGTGTGTTATTAAATTATGTAAACTCCAATCCTGAATTTTTTTTTTGGTTTTATTCTCTACTCGTATATCAAACTTATTATAATGGATAATTTTATTATTTATACTGACTGAACGGGAGAAATTAGATTAATATCAATATTCCTCCGACATTGAATAGTTATCAGTCAACGCGAGATATCAGAATTATTCCATTTCTGTACATTCATACCAAATAAAATCTATAAGCTTTTAAAAGGAAATAACCAAATACTTTTTTTTAAAGTTTCACACTTGAAAAAGACATTAAACTTCACATTTTTTAAATCTTCAAACATGCCTTTATTTAATAAAATAAAATATTTATATTTATATTATTGATTTCTGTGCAATAAAATTTCACAAAAATATTCAAAGTAATTAAAATAAATATTAAGTTAAGATTATTTTTCTGTCGTATCTGAAAGAAAATAACGTGTTTTACTAAATTATATAAGCCCCAATCCTGAGATTTTTTTTAGTTTTATTCAGTTGTTTAGGACAAGGTGCGGGCCGAATTACCCGTATGTTCCCATTCGATATTGTATAAATCTTTTACTGAAATAATATCTTGAGGGATTTCTTTTTATATAACAAAAACTCTGGATGAACACTCCCAAATTATAAACTATATACGCGATATCGAAAAGATTTCGGAAACATACCCCATAAAAATATTACCCAAAAATCTTTTAATAAAATAATTAATTCAGTAAAATATAATTCCTTAATGAATAATCGCTGAAAATGTCGTTTGAATCCAAAAAATTACTTTATTTTCGGCAAATATTTAAAAAAAAAAAAGAGTGCCGAATGTTTACTTTCATTGCGGAGAAATGTCCATTTTGGTGGTAAATGTTGATGCAGTGTCTTAACTTCAACAATAAAGTTTCTTTTACCTTCTTTAAATATAAAATAAAATATGTAACGAATAATAAAATTGATAATATTGTTATCTCATCATTTAGCATCGGATACTGTTTATTAAAAAAAACAACGAGTTTATCGGTGATACACACATACGCATATATATATATATATATATATATATATATATATATATATATATATATATATATATATATATATATATATATATATATATATATATATATATATATATATCAGGCAAACGTCGTACCAACTCTATGTGTGTGTATATATATATATATATATATATATATATATATATATATATATATATATATATGCTCTCAGACAAGCAATATGGCTTCCGCTTTGCCCGATCTACAGCTGATGTGCTTACGGTCATCACTGAAACTGTCTACCAAGCTCTTCAAAATAACGGGGAAGCTCGTGTCGTGGCCCTAGGTATCTCCAAAGTGTTTGATATGGTTTGGCATGTCGACCTTCTTCGCAAGCTCCAGGGTTATGACATTGGGGATCGATTGTTTGACCTAATACAATCATTCCTGTCAAACCGTGAATTGAAGGTCGTTCTCAACGGATTTTCCTCCAGTTCCTATCCCACAAACGCAGGTGTTCCTCAAGGCTCGATCCTAGGCCCCACTCTATTCCATATCTACTTAAATGACCTTCCTGTCACCATAAATTCCCAAGTTGGTATCTACGCGGATGACACCACAACTTACTCCTGCCTCAAAAACAAATCTAGTGTCTCCGACAAAACTAACCTGGCCCTGCGTCTCGAAAAGGACTCCGAATCGGTTGTGAACTGGGGCAGGAATTGGCTGGTAAACTTTAATGCCTCAAAAACAAAACTGCTCTCTATTAATCACCACAGAGATCCTTCCCTGCCCTCCATTAGAATGTCTGACGCTCAACTTATCGAGAGCACCTCACTGCGGCTGCTCGGTCTCACGTTGACTGCTGACTAAAGATGGAATAAATGCATTGAGTCAATTGCTTCGTCCACCGCAAAGAAAGTCGGCTCCCTGTGCCGCGCCAGGAAATTTTTCTCCCCGAAATCAATCCTTCAGATCTATAAATCAACAATTCGCCCTTGCACGGAGAATTGCTGCCATATATGGTCTGACGCCCCTTCTGTTTGCCTCGGGGTTCTTGATAGGCTCCTGAGGAGGATATGCAATATAATTGGCCCCGATCTGGCATCTCATCTGCAGTCGCTCTCTCACAGATGCGCCGTCGCCTCTCTCTGTCTTTTTTACAAATACTTTCATGGCAATTGCTCCGATGAGCTGCATTCGCTGGTTCCCAGACATCATGAGTTCAAGCGCCCTACGAGGCTGGCATCCCGCTCTCACCCTTTCACTGTCGAAACTACTAAATGTAGCCGTCTCTTCTACTCCAATAGCTTCATGTCTCGTACCTCACGCCTGTGGAACTCCCTTCCCTATTCCAGTTTCCCTGAGAGCTATAATCTCCAAATATTCGGATGTAATGTCAATGGATATCTCCAGTTGCCTTGATCTATCCACTACTCTTCTCATCCTTTCTTCTATCACTCCTATCTGATCTTGCTCCAAATCTTCTGTAAACCCCTTGCGTCCTAGTGGCTTACCGCCTTGCTTGGGGTGAAATGCTTAAATATATATGTATATTGTAACTGTCAAGGCTTCACTTCTCAGTAGTGGATGCGCACTGCTGATGAGTCTCAAATATTGGACGAAACGGCCGTCCAGTGATTTCTGCATTCCGCTGAGGTTTCTTCTAGTCTTGATGAATTCCTTAATTATGATTATCTCAAATCCTCCTAATAATTTCTGCCTCCCCACACACAAACACACGCACACACATATATATTTATATATATGAAGAAAAATATACTGAAAAAACAAACAAAAATCCTAATATGCGATTAGGCTGTTTTAATGTTTAATATCAACGTCGGACGTTTCGGTCTAATAGACCATCTTCAGGACATATTCATAAAACATAAGTAACATAGACCATATACAATTCAACATGAAAAAGACGATGGACATAAAAGCAATACCAATCGAAACAGATAACTGAAATCTTTCATAAGATCAGCGTTCCTTTTAAATATGATCACGTCGTCGTCACGTGGGCAATGTTGTGAAAACGTATTCGTAAAATTTGAGTATTTTGAATGAACGGTGAACATTAGACCTGGCTTCTTTAATATTTCCCCTTTTCTAGCAAGATTAATGCTCGACAAACGTATATATAAGTTTTAGATCAAAATAAAATTATTTTCGTTTTTATTCAAAATACTCAAATAATTTGAGTATTTTGAATGAAAAAGGAAAATAATTTTACTTTGATCTAATATGTACGTTTGTCGAGCATTAATCTTGCTAGAAAAAAAACGGATTTTTGTTTGTTTTTTCAGTATATTTTTCTTCATACTGTCGGATCTATATCCATATATTTGCTTATATATATATATATATATATATATATATATATATATATATATATATATATATATAGAGAGAGAGAGAGAGGCATCATTTAGTACATACGTCTCTTTGAATGGCTATTGCTGTTTTTCTTTATTTTCTTAAATAGTGAAATTGATAACGACTGGCATAAATTAAAAATTTATGTTAACGAATGTGTGTGCCTCCAACCGGAATCGAACCTCTATCCTTTTAAGATCAAATAAACATTTTATAGCCGAAACATGCCTTCACCAGTTCGGGTACGAGTTGTTACAGCAAGGTTTGGATTACCTATTTAAGAATCTGTATCTACTAACTTCAGTTTAGGACCCGAAGTAGATTATAAATTAAATTGTTCGGGCCATTCTCCTGCCTTTGTGAGCTTACAGCCATATCCCAATGAAACTCCTGTTCTCGTATGATCACCGAAATTAAACAGAAAATATCCTAAAACCTACAAAACCGCTATCCCAATGCACCTTGTTACTTCAGCTCTGCCGAAAAATTAGAACAATTATAGCAAAAAAATTAACCCGTCTCTTGTAACAATCAGTCCGTCACATATAAAAAAAATTCAGACAACCTACTTGAAAAACTAAGTGAAATAAATATGCTTGACAAATTTAAAATGCCCTTAAAATAACGTCACCGTTGAAAAATGCTTAAATATCTTAAAAATGCATCTAACTTAAAGACAAAGTTCTCCCTATGAATAGCTAAAAGAATAATAATCTAGCGTCTTTTTAACAATCAGTTAGTTATCATACTTATTATAAAACCCAGGTTGTGTGTGTGTGTGTGTACGTTTATATATTGGATCGGATTTCCTACATTTTTCAACCGATTTCAACAAAACTTCACAGGACTACGTAAAATTACCTTGCGGTGGTTCTGACAGCGTCAAAAATTGGAAAAAACACAACTGTTTTTGCACGAAATCAATTTGAAAACACAATTAAGAAGCATCACGAGAATGAAAGGGGGACAACTCATATCAAGTTATACTTATTATAAAACCAAGGTTGTTTGTGTGTGTATGTGTTCGTTTATATATGGGATCGGATTTCCTACATTTTTCAACCAATTCCAACAAAACTTCACTTTTTTTTTGGCAGGTAGTGTTTCTTATTGTCTTGCACACTTTTTTCTTTATTTTTACATTCAGAATGCTTTAAAAATTACATTTACAAGACAAATCTTATAGAGGTATCACATAAGCACTAAGCAACATAGTTACCCGGCACAAAAACAGCATTAAATTACCAGACAACAGAAAACTCTTCGTGTCACAACATATCCACAAATGCAATAATAAACTTAAAATTTTTTTTCTAGTATTTGGAAGTAAGAGTAATCGTCTTTTTGGTATATTGGTATAATTTTATAGACAAATTTAAACCAGCAATAATATATAGGTTTCTTTATAATAATATAATATATATGTATGAAGAACGAATATATACAGACATACTAGCAAAACAAACTCACTAGACAGACCACAAACACGCAGACACACACACGAAGCCTACACAGCATACAAAGTGTGTGTGTATATATATATATATATATATATATATATATATATATATATATATATATATATAAGTGAACATAGAAGTCAACATGCTTAGAGGCGACAGTCTGTTTCATGATAGACGCAATCGTCAGGCTACGAGACTCGTGGCCTGACGATGTCGCCTAGCATGAAATCGACTGTCGCCTCTTAGTGTTGACTTCTATGTTCACTTTTATATTTACACACGCTTTATCTCTGATACTGAGCTATTTATCCCATAAACATAGCACAGCTTAAGACTATATTTCTTCACACACACACACACACACACACACATATATATATATATATATATATATATATATAGTATTCACTTGCAATATATACGTATGGAGAAAGAATGTATTTACTGATACGTGCAAAAACAGACACACACAATACACAAGAATACAAAGATGTCCTCCTTTTTTTCCATACACAGGCCAAAATTTAATTCATTTATTGTCCCTCATGCAAAGGAACATTTTTCGGACAGTCTAAGATGCATTCAAATGAATACTACTGCACACAAAAGACAATGGTTTAAAAAAAGTTAACATAGCAAGAAACATGTGTGGAAATAATCATTCTTTACCTCATGAAGATTACAACACCAGTAAAATATATAGAATAAAGTATCTAAAATGTCCACATTATTATCAAAACGTTGCTAGCCATTTGGTTAAAAGAAGGGGGTGTGTACCAAATGATTTTCCTGTTTCAAATCTTATTTCTACGATCGCTGTTGTTATGAGCTTAATTTACTATTTACCGTAGATATGTCATTTAATTGGTAGATCAAGACAAACCCACAAGTCTATGTTTAATTCTGACATAGTGTTTTCTCACAAGCACCTCCTTTATTTTTCGGAAAAGCGGTAACACTTTGATTATGAAATTTTCTTAAAAATGATTTAATCACCAGTCACTTACCACCACCTGAAGAGCTACAACTTAGTGCCTAAACACAAAAGCTATTGTGTGTCGATTTCCACGTTTTAGTTGTAATATCTTATGATAATAATAATAATAATATATTGCTCTACTTTGTTTTGAGCACTTTTTTTAAAAGTAAATTCTATGTACAGCAGAATTTTAGTTCATCTGTCCTTTCTCTCATTTTTATACACACACACACACAAACATAAAACACACACACACACAAACATATATATATATATATATATATATATATATATATATATATATATATATATATATATATATATATATATTAATGTGCGTGTTTACATTTAAAAATATTACCTGCTATCTTCTTGCTACTATATACGTACAAATGTACATTTTCAGTCACATATATTTGTTTGTCATGTGCTTATGTGTATGTGCTTTTTTTTGGTACGTGGGTGTGGAAAAGAGTGTCTAGTTTATTGTCTGTCAGTGTGTCAGGCATTTGTTACCCCCTAAACGGCCATAGTCGATACGTAATGGACATGAACATGCCAACAAGCGTGTCTGGAACCCTGCCCACCTTATCTGCGGGTCATCCGAATTCAGTGCGCATCACAATTTACCCACAACCCCATATCTCTTGCTGTCGTATTATTATGATTATCATCATCATTATTATTATTAAATTAGTTTCTTCTTTTTCACTCTTCAACATTCTTTCATCTCTTTCCCCTTTTTTTCTTTTTTCTTTGTATTCATCACTTTCCGAATCTTTTTTGGTTTTTTTTTTTTACTAAGTATTTATCTATTGTTCTCTTCTCGTTCACATTTTTCTCCCTCAAGTTCTTCTTCCTATTTTTCTTTCTTTCTTTCTCTCTTTCTTTCTTTCTTTTTTCTTTCTTTCTTTGTTTGTTTCTTTGTTTGTTTGTTTGTTTGTTTGTTTGTTTGTATCTTTCTTTCTTTCTTTCTTTTTTTCTTTCTTTCTATCTTTCCCTGTTCTTGACTAAGTTGTTCTTTTCTTGTTCGCCCTTTTCCTATTTGCTTTTCTTCATCCTTTTTTTTATTTTATTTTCTTTCCCATGCCTCTTTAGTTTCGTATTCATCTTTTCTTCATTCTTTATTTTTATTTTACCTTCTTTTACTAATTATTTTTTTTTATTTTCTTCTCCACTTTTTTCGATAATTTCCATCTAGTCTATTTTTCTTTCACCACCCCCGCTTTATAGTTGTTTATATTTATTTCAGTTTTTTTTTTAATATTTACTTCTATTTTCTCTATTTCTTTTTACTGTTACGACTTTATTTTATTTTTATTTTCGCCTCAGTCTCATCCTCTCTCTATCATCAACTTCTTCAAAGTGTTTCATTATCCTCTTTTATGTTACATCTTTATGTCGATTTTACTTAAAATATTTTCATGAGACTTCTTTCATTCTTACTTTTACCTTTTTCTTCCTTTGCATCAACAAGTATTATAACTTCTTTCTTTCTTTCCTTCTTTCTTTCTTTTTTATTAAACATTTTATTCATGCTTTTCCCCTGTTTATGGTCAATGCTTTATTCTTCCTTCATTCTTTTCATATCTTATTTTTCATTTCTCTTAATGTTTCTCTCTGTGATTGTTCCATTCTTCCTTTTTGCTATTTATTATTCATTCATTCGCTCCTCCGTTCCTTCCTTCATTACGGCGTTTGTTTATTCTTTGTTTGTGCATTCTTTGTTTCTTTGTTAATTGTTTCTTATATTTTATTTTTAATCTTACTTAATTTTCCCATCCGTGATTTATTCTTTCTTTCTTTCTTTCTTTCTTACATTCATTCAGTAATTCTTTCTTTCTTTCTTTCTTTCTTTCTTTCTTTCTTTCTTTCTAATAAACCAAGAGTCTGATTCTTTCTTTCTTTATTTCGTTCTTTCTTTTATCCATTCATTAATTCTTTCTTTCTTTCTTTCTTTCTTTCTTTCTTTCTTTTATTCATTCATTAATTCTTTCTTTCTTTCTTATTTTATTTTTTAATTTTCCTTAATTTTCCTACCCGTGATTTATCCTTTCTTTCTTTCTTTCTTTCTTTCTTTTCTTTCTTTCTTTTCTTTCTTTTTTTCTTTCTATCTTTCTTTCTTTCTTTCTTTCTTAAATCATAAAATGTCAACGTTAATTCTCTTTGTCGTCTCTTCTTTATGCAATATATACTTTATACTTCTTTATTTAATATATACTTTTTTTCTTTATTTTTCTCATTCTCTTTTGCTTCCTCCTTCATTATTGTGCTCACTCTCCTCTTCTCTCTTCGTTCAATTTTTAATGTCTTGGTTAAATAACAGGGAAAGATCCTAAAATTCAGAGGCAGACTCTGATTAAAAGAGAAAGAAGGAAAGAAATGACTAAGATACTTAAAAGTGAATCAAACGAAAAAGAAACGACCAAAAAAGCGTAGATAAATAGATAAATAAATCTAAATGGAAAACCGAGGAAAAATCATAAAAACCAGGCAAAAATGTTAAAAGCAAGCATTGGCTTTGAAGGAGGGTCTTGGGAAAGGAAGAAATGCGAACTCTCAAAATATGCTGCTTCTAGCAATGGCAAACAAATAAGAAAGATTAGCGTTGAATCGGCATAAATCTTGGAGCAGTCAAGACGAAGACAAAGTTTATGGATTCTCTTTCCTCGGTTGCCATGATGTAGATGCTCAGAGCGGAGATGACGCTGCCCGGCATTCCCAACCGCTGGGACTATTACTCACGGCAAAAAGGATGGACGCATTCCGTTCGCTTCTATATCAACTGGAACTCCATCAATTCCAACATCCTTCTGTAGTCGTAAAATAAAACCACTTTAGATGCGCATGCACTGACACCACTATTTCTTTACTTTTTTCTTTTTTTTTTTTTGCTTTTGTATTTCCATGACCGCCACGACTTCAGATGAGAAGGATTTCTTACAACCTGCCATTGCCCCGCCCTAACGCTTACTGACCGGGAAAAAATGTTGGAGCTGAAGTTGGAGGGTGATTGAGATAGGATCAGGCTACAAGTTCGATTAGTTTCATTTGGCTGGGTTTTATCGATTGATAAAAGACATTAGTAGACAAATAAATAGCTATGGTTGCAACAACGACAAAACTACCAGAATGGGAATATGATGAAGAAAAAATAGAAAAATAAAAGGAAAATGCGACACAATCAAATAGGTTTGACTGATACCTTAGAGAAATAATAAGTACAGGAAGATTTCGAAATCTGAGATCCGAACCGAGAACGGTATTCGGGATTTGAGCAATCTGAACAAAAAAAAAAAAAAAAAATCTATCAGAATGAAGCCATTGCTTTTTGCAACGGAGGATGGAATTAAACAATAAATACATAGATAGTATAAAAAATAATTTAAAGAATACCAGGACATCGCCAGAGATATAAAGAAATTATACAAAATGGAGGGACACGCTCATAGCTCTAATAATTTTTTGAGTATTTCTGAAAATCGGTCTGTTGTGAATATGTAAACAAATGAAGAATTAATAATGAAGGAGACGAGAAGAAGACGAACAACAGCAACAAAAAGAGAAAGAGAAGGGGGAGAAGAAGCGGGAAAGAGAAGAAGAAGGAGGAGGTGAAAAGGAAAGAAATGAAGATGAAAAGCAAAAAAAAAGAAGAAAGAGTGGAAGAAGAAGGAGGAGGACAATAAAATGAGGAGGAGGAGGAGGCGGAGAAGAAGTAATAGTAATAGTGGTGGTGGTAGTAGTAATAGTAGTAGTAGTAGTAGAAGAACAAGAACAACAAGAACAACAAGAACAACAACAAAAAGTAAAGCATCAGAAGAATAATAATTAGAAGATGAGGAGGAGAAGAAGAAGACCAAAAAGAAAACCGAAGAAGGGAGAGTTGAAGAAGAAAAGAAGAAGGAGAATGAGAAAAAGAAAAGTGTAGCGGAAGATGATGAAGAAGAAAATGAGAAGAACAAGAACAAAAAGGTGGAAGAGAAGAAGATGAAGAAAGAGTTGAAGAAGATGTAAGAGAGGATGAGGAAGAGGAGGAGGAAGAAGAAGAACAACAAAAAAAAAAGAGAGATGAAAAAGAAGAAGAAGAAGAAGGCAACAACAAAAACAACAAACACAAAAAGAAAAAAGTTGGAGGCGAAGAGAAAGAAAAAGATACGTAGTGCAATATATTTAGAAAAGTGGTAATTTTAAGAAATAACAAAGGAAGAGAACGACAAAGGAAATTCTATAATTGAATGATAGATTAGCCTCCATTTACATGGACGTAATATTAGATTATATAATGAATATGTTACAATCGATAGCAAAGGAAAAATTCTCAAATAACTAGCTACAAATAGCTTATGTTAAAATAAAATGAGTACAGTTTAAATAGCTGGGAAGTGATTTAAATGGGGACGGAAAATGTGACAGCGAAATCCGAAGTTGAGTAGCAAAACATGCCTTCCAAACACAAAGCAAAGTATTAAGGAAAAGGAAAAGGAAGTTCACCTGCAATAACAATAGTCTACAATAGCAAGGAATATTTATCAATTTCTAGACAGAGGAAGAGGAGACACGAGGTAACACAGATTCTGAGAGTGTCATTGAAGCGAGATGATAGCAACGTGGAAGTTCGAAGGTCAATGAGAACTAAAAAGACGCTTGAACATAAAATCCGAAAAATGGATGAATTACTTGGAACACAGAATTAGCAAAGAGACTTCGGAGAATTTGAGATTCCATTAAGATACTGGAAGCAAGAAGTTCAGAGGGAACAGAGATGTGGCTTAACAGAATGATGCTGAGAATAATATGTACTAAGAATATAAGCAACAAAGAAATTTAAAGAGAAATGAAAACAAAAAGACAAATTTTTATACATAAAATCAGAAAAAGGCAGTTGATTTTCATGGGTAAATAATAAGAATAGAAGTATTGGAGAATTTAACACTCACAAGGCAAGTGGAAAAGATGAGAACTGCGAATGACCAACGGTGTATCAGGAAGTGTGAAAGTATATAACTGGCCTAAAAAGCTATATACTCTCCCATTGTACAACCTTCGAACTCAAGTGCAGGGAACACATGATGCTGAAAGAAATGCGTCTTATTAAATAATATAGACATATAAACCTATTGTTTCTATTAAGTATGTCAATCTTCCTCTACAAATTACGCATAATCGTTCGCCAAGAAAAAAAAATTGAATTTGATTTTGAAATTTCCAAAACTTTAGTAATGGCTGTATCCAAGCTTTGGAATATCGTAGATCATCTTCGTGAGTATGCAGTTCGCGTATATATATATATATTGCTAGATGCAATCGTCAGGCCGCCTGACGATTGCGTCTTGCATGAAACAGCGTATCGCCTCTGAGTGTTGATTTCAATGTTCACTTTTATACTTATATTTACATACATTCTATCCCTGATTTTGAGCACTTTACCCCATAAACATAGTACACCTTAAAATTATATTTCTTCATCTCTCTCTCTCTCTCTCTCTCTATATATATATATATATATATATATATATATATATATATATATATATATTAAAATATGAATAATTCTTGTCAAATTTGTTTTTCTTTAATTTTGTCTCATACTCCTAACCGTCTCCATATTTTTAAAATGTTAATCCGTTCCCTAAAAGTAAGCCCCTGAGATGCAACACTTTACTGACAGTGAAAGAATTTAAGGAGGCGGAAGACGACGGTTGATATTGCATTTCAATCTTGTAAGATCAAGGTTCTCAGGAAAGCTGGAAGCCAGAAGTCATTTTCACAATCACGAAGTGCGGCAAATGAAACTATAGGCAAAAACTTATGGTTAATACTAGCAATTTCAAAAGTGAAATTACGAAGTCGATGTGTGAAAAAAGCAAAGCTGAATAATTACACTGGAAATGTTACAAGGATGATACGTTATGGACAAGCTAAATGGCAGGACCTATAATTATACATAATATATAATTATAATGACCTAGAATTTTTTTGTATTTTGTCCAGAATTTCTTCATGCATAGCAGAAGCAGCAAACTAGATGTGACAGAAATATTCAATGTACAGACAAATGATAAACTTATAAATGTGCAAGATAGGGACTGGCGAGAAATATATTGTCCAGCATGAATTAGTAATTTTCGTAGCAGCAAACATATCAATCGATTCAATATAATTTTCCCGCTTCATACCAGTGGAAAAGCAAAGACCGAAAACTGATAGTGAGGTTAAAATCAGCTATGCTTTTTATAACCTCACTGTGCTTTAATGATAAAATAAATAAAAACAGATTGTAGATAATTTTCGAGATCATCTGCCAAATTAGTGTTACAAATGTGACGCAGGGCACCTCAAGGCGGTGTTATGATTAGCAATCTTGTCTCGCTAGAACGATTACGACTGAGTAGAGAGTTCGATCCTCACTGGGTACCCCTTACATTTGGCCTTATGCCACATCTAAGCTACGCTTGGAAAATCACTTTGGGCACCTCGGCGTGGTGTAATGATTAGCAATCTTGTCTCGCTAAAACAGTTACGACTAAATAGAGATCCTCATTGGGTGCCCCATACTTTCCGCATTGTCCCACATCCAAGCAATGCTGAGAGAATCAATACAAATGTGACCCAACACGTGATCTTAGAAAGCGGAAGGAGAAGATGTTACCTATGCGGTGTATCCATCGTCACTTTGCTTTTCAAATTACCATTTTTTTTTACTCCACGGAGCATCTCTTCTCTAGTAAGAACTTTAAAATTTTATAGTGGTTGTAATTTTGTACGACATAATCATGAAATAAAAAATAAAATCTCGTATCCTATCAATTAGCATATATGAACTGCTCGTTGTCGTACGGACATGTTCTCCGAAATAAAGACAAATAAAACGAAAAACAGATTGGGGTGTTAATAATAATCTTATGCATATTTCAATACACAGTAAATTCAAATGAAAATCTTTGGAAAACATCGCAGCAGGAGGGATATTTGGAGAAATAGCATTCAACTAGAAGGTGTGATGGGTAAATTGTCACCCTTTTATATTTTCAATTTCGTATTTGCGTTGTTTGCTTTTGATTTTGTCAACTGCAGAGTATAGTAGGGTCAGTTGGGCACCATCTGTGGGAAGAAGAGCACCATCACGCAATTCACCCCGCCAGAAATTAGGAAACGACATGCTGTACTGATTGGCATTCGCACCGGAAAAATCCAAAACGAACATTTCCGAGTGTTTTGGTTTTCAATCTGATCACATTTCCGAGGATTAGGAAAGAGTTGAATGAGTCTAGAGGTGATTAAAAAAGTACGGCAGCTCGGAAAACCCAGTCTGAAAGTTCTGATAAGGACTCTTGAATTTGTTGGTGAGAGCATCAAAATTAATACGGAGACCTACATGTCTTGTGAAAGTAATGCTATCCTAGGTAACGAGTTTGGCTGCCGGAAGACACTCTGTTTGTTTGCACCAAGACACACAATTATGAGAACCCAGTCATGGCTGTCAGAAAATTTCTGCGACATCACCACTTGCATCTGGCTACCTATCTCCCCAGACTGCAACCATTTTCATTATTAATTTTGGGGCGCAGCTGAGCAAGATACAAGCGAAACTCTTTGTAACACCAATGATTAAATGAAGGCAAAGATTGTAATAACATCCACCGACGTCCAGAAGAGATGAAAGAGATTCCGACGTCGTCTGGAGGCCGTGGTTCATGTCAATGGCGATTTCCATTTTGGCGTAATTTAGACGAAAATATATCCATCGCAAGCTGTAATTTAAACTCAATTATAAATTGTTTTCTAATGATATTTTTGTGTTAACATTCTTGAATAGAAAACAGTCTTGTAATATAAATCTTACGAAGCAATAAAAAAGTAATTACCTTATTGTAATTCTTTTCTTACAATCGTATATAAGCACTGTTCTCTTATGTCCTACGCCAAAATTTGAGAGCAGATGATACAAAAAAAGTTCTCTGTATATTGCATCAGACATAACGTAGTGGGAAACACGATCATACAAGACACAGGTCAATTAGAAAACATCATATTCATGGTCAAGAAGATGAATGTGGAAAGCCAACAATATTATAATTTATATCCTAAAACGTAGCATCCTACAAGGTGGCAAAAACGGGCAACCATTTCCATCTCATAGGTTACCATCTTACACGGTGGCAAAAAACGAAGAGGCAAACATTTCCATCCTACAGGTTACCATCCTGCACATTGGCAAAAAAGAAACAACCACATCCATTCTACATGATACAATCATACAAGGTGGCAGAAAAATAAGAGGCACTATTTCCATCCAACATCATACCATGTGCAGAAACAAGAAGGGACAACCATTTCTATCCTACAAGGTGCCATCCTAAAAGATGGCTAGAAATGAACAGGCAGTCATTTCCATTCTAGAAGATACCATCCTAAAAGGTTGCCAAAAAAAAAAGACAACGATTTCTATCGTATAAGGTAGCATCCTACAAGGTGCCAAAGCAAAAAGAGGCCACCATTTCCTACAAGGTACCATCTTACAAGGCAGCAAAAATGAAGAGGTAAGCATTTTACAAGGTACCATCTTACAAGGCAGCAAAAATGAAGAGGTAAGCATTTTACAAGATACCATCTTGCAAGTTGCCAAAAAGAAAAGGTAACCATTTCTATCTAAAAGGTATCATCTTGAGTAGTGTCAAAAAAGAAGAGGCAACCATTTCTATCTTAAAGGTACCATTCCACAAAGTGCCAAAATAAGAAGAGACAGCCATTTCTATCCTACAAGGTCCCATCTTACAAGGTGCCAAAATGCAGAGGCAACCATTTCTATCCTACATGGTACCATGCTCAAAACTGGCAAAAAATGAAGAGTCAGATATTTCCACCCTAGAAGCCACCATCCTACAAGGTGCTAAAAAAGGAGAGTCAGTCATTTCCATCCAACAAGGTACATTTTTACAAGGTGCGAAAAAAAGCGACTCAGTTATTTCCATCCTAGAAGATACCATCATACACGTCTCCAAAAGAAGAGGCAATCATTACCATTCTGCATGGTACCGTCTTATAAGGTCCCAAAAACAGCAGAGGTTACTATTTCTACACTACATGTTACCATCGTAACAGGTGGCAAAAAATGGTAAGTCAAACATTTTTATCTCAGAATATACCATCCTACAAGATGCCAAAAAATGATGAGGCTATAGAAAAGTATCAAACAGAGGAATTAATAGACCGAGAACATCCTTGAGTGAACTGGGAGATTATTCGAAGTGATTCAGCCATAGGTACACGACCAGAGAATATGGAATTAGCCATTCGTGTTCTTAGTTTCGCAGCGGCCCTACGAGCAAACCTGGTCGCGTAACATATAATGATGGGGAGAATGATTTCGTATATAAATAATACGATAACGACAGTACGTTTTGTTTAAGTTTTTGCTAAAGTCGTTCCATTCAGATAAACTACTTTTTCTGCAGAAACGTCTCAGCTGACTGTAAATGGATTTAATAAAATGAAAAGAAATAAAAATAAAACCTGCAAATAATTGCAATTTGATTGAAACCCTTGCGTCACGACTTAGTTCATTCAATCTAATGTCTATTAATAATTTGAAAGAACCTTTTTGCATTTCATAAAAAATGGCTAATGCTAATCCCAGGAGAGTAACACATTGCAAATAATCGGTTTAACGTTTTCTATTGATAGAAATTGGAATGCTTATCTCGAGTCATTGAATATTGTTGCCACATCTGGTACTTCTGATATGTATCTAAAGATTTTATACAAAATTCTTATATAGGAATAAAGTGCCGCTGACGACACTTGTGTTTAAACGTAGATCGCCAGTGAGCAAACACAGGCGATCTCATTATTGAACTAAGTAGATCACGTTACCATACAAGGAACGCATATATAGACGAAGTCGCGTGACTGCTAAAGTGTTCGCTATTCTAGTCTATTGTCTATACTACGTGTCCGATATCTTTAGTTCATCCTCTGTACTATACGGATCACTTCTTTATCTTCTATTATTATTGAGACCCCTATTCTCTACTCTATTCACGATATGAAATACTATTTGTAACTGTACTATTCGAAGGCATCTGACACCAGTAGTGTTCAACGGCGTATTATAGTTGTATCTGCAATTACAAAGTCTCTACTATAATGAACATTAAAAGTGTGACAACGCGTATAATTTTGAGGTTATAAAAAAAAATCTAAAAGAAGAATCTGCAATATTATCGGTCCTGGCCTGGCATCTCGGTTTCACTCATTTTCTCACAGTTCTAATATAATTTACTTCTGCCTTTTCTATAATTATTCATAAGATAAATCTATGAATATTATTTCTTCGTTAACTTGACTTCATGAATTTAAAGGTACTACAATAATGCCAGTTAACTTTTTTAAAACTGCTAAGTGTAAGTTATCGCCTAATTCTTTCTTCTCTCGCATTCCTCGAACTCTCATCAAGCTTTTCAGCCTCTTACGATATTCAAAAATACAACAACTGCGATCTTCTGTTTTTTTTTTCCAATCCTGTTTTTTGTATTGTTCTTTCTTCTCAGCGACCTTTTTTTTTCTTCACTCTCGGTAGCCCCTTGCGTCTTGACTTTATCAAATTGCGATGGAAGAAATGATTAAAAAAAGATTTTCGCTATTAGTTTAAATTTTAGAGTTTATAATGCAGCAGTCACTGAGAGAAAAGTAAGAAAAATATATACGGACAATTTATAGCGATTATATTTAAACCTTGTCGGAGTTTTGACTCTGTCTATGATTTATGGTTATTGAATCGTATAAATACATTTCCTCGTATGGCAGTGGATTCAAAACTCAGCTGTAATAGATTGTATAACTGGTGCTAGAACAGAATCTTTATGTATTATTAGCATAGTATCTACATAATTGCCTTCTACGGAAATGGCGCAGTACACTATAAAGAAAAATAACTTTACTGATGCTCAAAGAAGCATGGAGTACAGAATTAATAAAATATAAAATTCCGGTTATAACTTTTTGCAGTCTTAATATCCTCACGCTCTTTCCTTTCACTATTTTTCTTTTCTTTTAAGTTTTTTTTTTTTATTTAGCATTCACACGGCCTATTCTTTCACATCTCCTGTGATTTCTTCTGGAAATAAATATATAGAATTAATATCCATATGCATATATTATCTATATATGTATACGTTCTCGATATGACAATAAACTACATCTGACAGCAACGTTTGTGATTAGAGGTTTTGAAGAAAGTGGAACCAACTCTTACATGCTCTCGTTTCCAGGTCAGCCATATGGCCTTAAACTTTTGACAAGTTTGTATCTAGCATAACTCCCACCATTAAAAATTTTCCTATTAAATTCTAAAAAAAAATTAAATCATTATGTTTTATTTTTCATTTATAAAGATCTACTCATATGCGTGATTAAGCGTAACAACGCGAAAAGTATATTTATCCTTTATTTTCATAAGATTTTCGCTAGCAGTGGATTATACTTACGTTGAGCCACATCCGTTCATTGCATAGATATGCATTTTAACGATATCTTCTGATGAGTATACTCGGCAAAAATTATATATATATATATATATATATATATATATAAATATTTCTTTTTATTTACATATACATATATATATATTTCTTTTTATTTACATAGTTATATATGCATATATATATATATATATATATATATATATATATATATATTATATTTTTTTAATCCACACACACACACACATATATATATATATATATATATCTTTTTATTTACATATACATATATATATTTCTTTTTATTTACATATATATATATATATATATATATATATATATATTTCTTTTTAATTCCACACGCACACATATATATATATATCTTTTTATTTACATATACATATATATATATATATATTTTTTTTATTTATATATATATATATATATATTTCTTTTATTTACACACACACACACATATGCACACACACACACACACACACACAATATATATATATATTCGTTCATAGCATAGATATGCATTTTAATGATATCTTCTGATGAGTATACTCGGCAACAATTATATATATATATATATATATATATATATATATATTTTTTATTTATATATATATATATATATATATTTTTTTTTATTTATATATATATATATATATATATATATATATATATATGTATTTTTTTTTATTTACACACACACACACACACACACACACACATATATATATATATATATATATATATATATATATATAAATTTTGAATATTGAATAGCCGTGGGGAATCACCAGAAGAAAAGCACTGCAACATATTTCCCAAGTAATCATGCCAGTTAGCAGATAATAAAGAAAAGTATTCTCTGAAGAGTATTTGGCGCTTACCTCCTGAAGTAACATTTCGTTAATTATATACAGGGTGCGATGCGTAAATTATCGCCATTTTATATATTTGATTCCGCACATGCGCGTTATTTCCTTTTGCCGACTGCACTGTATAGCAGAGTCAATTGGGTACCGTCAGGAATGTAAAGAGTGTCATGACACAAACCACTCCGGCAGAAATTTGGGCACGGCATGCTGTACTGCTTGGAATTTGGGTCGGAATACGAACATTTCAGAGTGATTCTGCGTCAATCTGATGAGAGTGCAGAGGATTCGAAAAGAACTGGATGATTCTAATGGTGATTACGAAGGTGTTTGGAGTGATCCCTAGTGATGGCGGCGTTATGCCAACTTTCATCCTACCGTCTCGGAATTAACACAGAGGTCTGAATCATGTGCCGTGAAGAGGTAGTGATGCCCTGGGTCAAGAGGTTAACTGCTAGAAGAATCTATGTCTGGCAACAGGACTCTGCACCAGACCACACAAGTCATAACTGTTAGACAATTTCTGCGACCACGTATGTTATATCTAGCGACCTAACTCCCCAGACTGCAATCCCCAATGATTGTTATGTGTGGGGTACAGATAAGTGAGAGACCAACAAAAGTCACTGTAACAGCAAAGATGATCAGAAGGCAAGGGTTATGGCAGCATTCACCAACTTAAACAAGGAGATCGTCCAGAAGAGATGCAGGAGATTCCGGAGTCGTCTGGAGGCCGTGATTGAAGCCAATGGCAATTTTATTGAATACATTTCCGTGTAAGATTCGTAAATATATCTGTTAAAACGAGATGTTAATATTATTTTCATTTTTGCGTAATTTAGACGACAATTTATCCATCGCCCGCTGTACAATGTGTGAAATATTTTCCACAGATTTTACGAATACTACTGTGACCCAGTAATTAGCTGCTCCTTAGAACGACAGGATATTATATTAGGTTGCTGTTATGAGGGTGTTGGTATCCACCCAACAACTTTAGTGAAATGAGGGCGGTCAAAACACAGTACTAAGCAATCTCTCATTACAGAACCGAGAAATGCTCGAAGACAGAGATATGAGAGAGAAAAGATCATGTACTTTGATCACGGTGCGACGGTTTTATATTCTCTTCTTTATTTTCTAGAAAGTTGTTTGTTTATCATAGATTTTTGCCATGCATATATTACACGGTTGTCTTGCCAAAATTCATGTTTTCTTGCCTGGACTGTCTTTTTCGACAGTCATTATCACCCATATCTCGCAGTGTACCTCATATATTGATCAATGCAGCAGTTCCTGCATAATGGGCATAATTAAATTTCTTATTAAAATTTTCAAACCAATTTGTTAGAAAAATTAAATGTATTTTGCTATTAATTTCCAGTCTTAGCCTTTGTGAATTTTATATGCAAATGAGTGTTTTGTTCCTGATTTTTATAATTAAATATAATTACATTTTTCAATAAAGACATTTCTGTGAAACAGCTAATGAACTTGAACTTTTTGCCATACTTGGCTATACATAACGAATAGGAAGCATAACATTTTTTTTTCATATAATTTATTCAAAACTTTAAATCTAATTCAGACATTTTAATATGTAAACATTTTAAATTATCATTTATGATTGTTTTGTGTAAAAATAAAAATGGCCGTCAATATTGTTAGTCATTAATCAAAGGAAAGGATTTTTATTTTATGAATAATATGTTTAATTCTCTTTTTTTACACATGTGCTTATATTTTTAAATATTTTCAAAATACACAAATATAAAAATGTTGACTACAGTTTTGAAAAAGAGAATTTTTAATGTAAACATATAGGAACAGTTTTGAAATGAGAATTAAACGTATTATTCATAAAATAAAGATTATTCTCTGTGATTAATGACTAACAACATTGACGGTCTTTTTATTATTGCATAAAGCAATCACAAGTTAAGTAATTTAAAGATGTTTAAATACTAAAATGTCTACATTAGATATGAGGCTTTGAATCCACTATATGAAACATTTTAATGAATATTTCGACAATGTTTGAAAGTTAAAAAAATGATTAACATATTTTTTCAAAAGTCCGGAGAGTTTTATCTTCAATCTAGATGACGACACTTTTACAAATATATTTTCGAAGCTGTGGATAGTATTCTTAACGATATGCTTTTTGCATATTAAACATTGTTCTTCATTATTTATTACACTTAGTTTTACAGAGTGATTAACTATCGTACGTTTTTTTTTGCTTCTATAGAAAATAGAATAGATCGATTATAAAAAATAGGAATAGATCGACTAACACGTTCTACCTTGTGAAAATGTGATAAATATATGTTTAAGCTTGTTTAAGGATGTTTGTGTAAAACGATGATTATTTGGTATTATTGGTCTCAGGCAAGAATATAGTGCGGAATTTATCAACATTTCGTTATTCTGAAATACAACACAATTTGTTTGACTGATCCATTGTTCTTATTCTCTCACTTTTTTTTATTTTTTCGTATCATTTCGTGACGTGGACGATGATGTGTCTTCTTGTTCCGATAGTTATTATATTCATATAAAATGTTACTAATTTTCCATAATTCTTTGCTTTGTGAGTTAAACTCTCCAAACCATCTTTCCTCAAAATGTTTCCTTTTCCTTTTCCTTTTCTAAAACGGTATATATTTTATTGAATTGTTATTTTTCTTAGATTTTCATTCGGCTTTTCATATATTACGATATTTCCATATTTTTTTTATTTTCTAGGACTTTTCATGTTTATTTTTTTTTAGAAATTTTCATTATTTTCTATATATGATTTTTCTCAAAAAAGTTTTAATTTCTTGAAAAATTTCTATGTTAATAACGTTGTTTGCTGTATTGATGTTGAATGTTTAAATCAAGAAACAATATTATGCTAATTTCTTTTTCAATAATAGAATGTAGATTTGAGTTACTCAACCAAACGGTAACCAAGATTAACTTCGGTAACCACAAGGTAAAAAAGATCCAATTCGGTAAGCACAAGATCAACTTACGGTAACCCCAAGGCTACCAAGATCAATTTCGGTAAGCACAAGATCAACTTACGGTAAGCACAAGTTAACAAAGATCAAATTACGGTAACCGTATGGCAACTGGGATCAAATTCGGTATGCATAAGACAAACTTAGGGTAACCACTATGTAATAAAGATCAATTTCGGTAAGCACAAGATCAACTTACGGTCACCACAAGGCAACCAAAATCAACTTCGGTCAGCACAAGATCAAATTACGGTATCCATAAGGTAACCAAGATCAACTTTGGTAATCAGAAGATCAACTTACGGTAACTACAAGGAAACAAAGATCTAATTCGGTAAGCACAAGATCAACTTACGCTAACAAGAAGGCAACTACAATCTAATCGGTAAGCTCAAGATCAACTTGCGGTCACCACAAGGCAACCAGATCAACTTCGGTAAGCACAAGATCAACTTACGGTATCCACAAGGCAACCAAAATCAAATCGGTAAGCACAAGATCAACTAACAGTAACCACAAGGTAACAAAAATCAAATTCGTTAAGCACAAGATCAACTTACGATAAAGACAAGGTAACAAAGATGAACTTCGGTAAGCACAAGATCAACTTACGGTAACTACAAAGTAACAAAGATCTACTTCGGTAAGCACAACATCAACTTCCGGCAACCACAATGCAACCAGGATCAAATTCAGTATGCATAAGATCAACTTACGTTAACCATACGGTAACAAAGATCGACTTCAGTAAGCACAAGACCAATTTACAGTAACCACAATGTAACAAAGATCAAATTCAGTAAACACAAGATTAACTTACGGTAACCACAAGGCAACCGGAATCAAATTCGGTAAACACAAGATCAACTTACGGTAACCACAAGGTAAAAAAAAAATCAAATTCGGTAATCACAAGATCAAATTACAGTACCCGCAAGGCAACTAGGATCAAATTCTGTATGCATAAAATCAACTTACGGTATCCACAAGGCAACCAAAATGAGATCGGTAAGCACAACGTCAACTTACAGTAAGCACAACTCAACCAAGATCAACTTCGGTAGGTACAAGATCAACTTACAGTATCCACAAGGCAACCAAGATGAACTTCGGTAAGCACAAGATCAACTTACGGTAACTACAAGGTAACAAAGGTCTACTTCGGTAAGCACAACATCAACTTCCGGCAACCACAATGCAACCAGGATCAAATTCGGTATGCATAAGATCAACTTACGGTAACCACAAGGTAACAAAGATCGACTTCGGTAAGCACAAGACCAATTTACAGTAACCACAATGTAACAAATATCAAATTCGGTAAACACAAGATTAACTTACGGTAACCACAAGGTAACCGGAATCAAATTCGGTAAACACAAGATCAACTTACGGTAACTACAAGGTAACAAAGATCTACTTCGGTAAGCACAAGATCAACTTCCGCTAACAACAGGGCAACTAAAATCAAATCGGTAAGCACAATATCAACTTACGGTCACCACAAGGCAACTAAAAGTAAATGCATTTAACAGATTTTAAACAGAGAATGGATATTTTAGACATCCCTACGTATTAGTTTCTAAGTCAAACATGAAATTATGTTGATATTTTATTACTTGCTTATCTAATTCTATACAGAAAATTAGTTCAGTGAAAGTGAATTATAAACCCATTATTAAAGATAGAACTTAATTTCGCTTTGACCAGAATTTATAAAATAAGTAATTTACATTATATCGAAATGATCTAGAAATAATAAAAAAAAAGCATTACGTGTAAAGCAATAAATCTTTCACCCAGGCTGGACAATGGCTTCATACATTAAAGGATTGGATAAATACATTTCGTTATCTCTTGGTCATGGGTTCAGTCTCTGGGTCATGCAGAGAAATTAATAACTTGCGGTTCAATAGTAAAAGCAAAAGCAACATTACAATAATGTACTAACGGTGATGGAATTTTCCATAGACAACAGAATAAGAATGAATTATCCCTGTCTCAAGGCAAGAGATCAAAATCAGGAGGTTTATTAAACCCATACTTGGGAGAAGATGGATACACCAAGAGCAATGGTGCAAAGTGAGCGAAACAGAATCTACCAGAAATTGAACTAGACACGTCGACTTTACTTTCAGTGCCGATAACATTGCATAACCAGCATCACTTTCAAAGATTACGGAACCTTCAGCCTGAGGGAGGCCTGAAAAAAAAGAACTACTGAAATTTTGCTACTATAACGCCCAGAACTACTTTTAATCTATTGATTATACACATATTGTCTAGCGAATAATTTTGCTATTTCTACATCCAATAAAAGGGCAGTCATCATACTGATTTACTCACTGGGATTGTTACACACAAGGGTGGGAGGTAATAAATAAGGTGAATTTTTCGGTATAAGGACTTCAAATACAGATAGAAGCTTACTTTTTTATTTTTCAACGTAGTCTCCCAGCACTGTCACATACTTTTCCCATCTGTGTACAAGCTTCCGTATTCCCTCAGCAGAAAAATCTTTGGACTGATATCTCAGTCAGTCGCTCACAACACTTTTGACTTCATCGTCACTTTTAAACTTCGTGCCTCTCGTGAATGCTTTCAAGGGACCAAACAGGTGAAAGTCTGAAGGGGCAAGGTCTGGGCTGTAAGGGGGATGAGGGAGCAGTTCCCAGCCCAGCTCGTTGATGGTTTGCACCGTTTGGGCTGCTGTGTGAGGCCTTGCATTGTCATGATACAAGATGACTCCTTCTGGTTGATGACGCCTGCGTTTGTTCTTTATGTCTTTCTTGGCCTGCCTCAGCAGTTCACAGTAGTTTATCTATCAGACCTCAGGAGACCTTACTTCTGTAGGCCTCCCAGGCCTGTCTTCATCCTCAACACTGCTCCGTCCTTCTTTAAACAATTTAGCCCACTTGTAGACATTTTTTGCTGAAACATGTGGCACCATACACTGTTGAGATTCTCCTATGAATTTTAACTGGTTTGCACCCTTCAGCAACCAAAAACTTGATAATTGACCGCTGTTCTATCCTGGGGCATGCTTCTTGGTCGGCCATCTTTGTTAATCGCCAAAACTCTCAAAGTTTTTTTTTAATCTGCATAAGAAATTAAATTCATGTGACAAAGAAGTAAAACAAAAAAAAAATAGTAAGCTTCTATCTGTATTAGAAGTCCTTATACCGAAAAATTCAGCTTATTTATTGAATGACCCTCGTATGTAGGAAAGTTAAGAGACAACTCTAGACTTAAAGTTGCTTGGCTGATTTTATTTAACACCATATCAACCTCTATGGTACTTAATGTCAAAATCTATTTTGAGCACAGTTTTATGCCTTCAACTAAATGTATCTTGAACGTAATTACATGACTTCAACTACAGATAAAATATATTGACGGTAATATTACTATAAATAGGTATTGTTGGTAATCTTGTATACATTTTACTAGCAATCCATCTACAGATTCATAGTGTTTTATTTTTGTTTGTGAGTTCATTATTTTCCCATAGTTAATCCTGGGAACAACGGCAATTAAGAAGTTGATCCACTCTTTCTAAAACTTCCAATCACCGGAACAGAGACTTTGCTGATATATGTAGTTTATCGTCAAACTCAGGACTGTAGACTTAAAGAGATTAAAATTGTAGTGATCGGGAAAGAATTGTTTAGGGAGTCTGTCACAAAAACACCGGTTCTTGGAAAGAAACTGTCCAGATACGAAGGGAATAGGGATGGGTCGTTTTAGTGTTCATGGAATGGCGTGTGCTACCTGTAAATATCAGGGCTGGTGGAACTAAAGAATGTAGCTCTTCAGATTTTCCATGGAAAATTGTAAGAGATTTGGGACATTTCAAACTGAAAATAATCACCACGCTCAAGACCAAGGAGACGCTTCTGAACACTATGAATACTTGAAAGTGGGGATTGGATAGCTCCAGCCAAGATCTCGGAGCAGTAATCTATTTTTTGGTTTGAACTTTTTCTTGTAAGGATAGGGCATAGAAAGCGTAGGCATGTATTTTCTGGAACGGCCCAAGGAAGCATTTTTAGCGATGGTTCGTATATAGCTTTAGTGCTGATGTGAGTCACAATAGGCATTCAAGGCAAATTATTCAACGTGATATGTGACATTTCAGGGTCAGCTCGATGGTGGTGCAACGTTATTAATTTGTTTTGGTGGGTATTGAATGTCACAAGCCAGCCCTTCACTCACTGAGTCTCCAAGGCTAGGTCAGGCGAGAGAATAGCTGCCCGATAGATTATTGATAGATGGATTTGTTTAAACGAACTCTAATCTCATACTTAATATATGCCTCAGATACAGCTGATCGAAAAGCAAGTTTGCCGACTGAGATTATATTTCAAAGCTGAATGCTGTTAAGATTTGAATTTGCATTTGTCTTCTTTGTAGACAATTTAAACTTACTTTATTTTGGAAGGTAGTTCCAAAATATACAAGAAATTTAATGCTACAATGCTTTCAAATGTATCAACTAATTTCAAGCCAAATATTCACTCCATACGTGTTTTAAGCGTTTTTCAGCTCTAATGAACAAATTTGTTCTCAGAATAAAATGAAGGCCAATGATAATATTTATTTATATAGAGTTTAGAACAGAAATAATTTTGTCTGGATATTTTTTTTAATTTCGAAGCATGGCGATTTGCAAAGCGTAGCGTAGATGTGGCACAAGCCCAAAATTGAAGAGCATCCAATGAGGATGGAACACATTATTCAGTCGAAATTGATCTAGCCAGAAAAGCTTGCTAACTATTATACCAAATACAAGTCCCCTAAATGATTTTCTAAAGATAGCCCAGTTTATGGCACAAGGTCGAAATCGTGATGATCGAATTCGCTACTAAGTTGTGATTGATTTAGCAAATACAAGCTATATAACCATTACACCCTATCGGAGTGCACTGAATGACATTGTATGCGTCGCTTGGATGTGGCACAAGACTGAAAGTGTGGACCACCCAGTGAGGACCGAATTCATTACAGACTTGTAAATGCTTCAGCGATAAAAACTTGCTAACCAATACATTAAGTCGAAGTGGCCTAAAGGATTTCCTAAGAGTAGCTTAGATAAGACACAAGGCTGAAGGTTCGTAGCCCCTAATGTAGATCGAATTCCACACTGGGTGCTACGAACCTTCAGCTTTGCTATTATCGAGCTCACTACACAGTCGTAATTGATTTAGCGCGACAAGCTTAGTAAATATTACATCACGTTCAAGTGCCCTAAATGATTTTTAAAGCATAAATTAGATATGGCACATGGATAAAATTGTGGAGAACTCGGTGTGAATCGAAATCACTACTCACTGGTAATTGCATAAGCGAGACAAGCCTGCTAAACATTACATCACGCAAAGTGTTCAACTTCTCTCGTAGACATGGACATATATTTGGGAAATGTACAATATTCATATGTCCTTTGGGAAAAACAAAATTTGGGAGACATGTCTAACGAGAAGAAAAAAAAAACGAAACGATATTGGTTGGTTATTAACCTGTCAATGCAAGAAAATAAACATACATTTTGGAAAACTTACTTTTAACGTTTACAGTAGAAATTCGGTTCAGTGCATAGTCTCAAAGATAAAGTTAACAAGGTTTGAGTGTTGACAAGCTAGACGTCAGCGAGAAGCGATAATCAATTTTTGATTGGAAAAGATCGATATGTTTGTCCAAATCAAATATACCTCTTGTCAAGTTCCCTTAAGAAGAATATTGATGACAATCTATACTAGTTTCCCGAATTTATTCCGACTATAAACCACATCATGGTGCTTTATATGATATACGACCATGATTTATTGAAGATTTTGTTGCATTATGTCGCAATAGACACTACCCTAACATTTCACACCAGGCCGTCAAAGGAAATCAGACGCAGAATTGAGCTGGAGTGCTCATGGCCACACACATGAATTTCCTATTGCAAATGTTAGAGTAAGAATATTGTACAAATGGATATATAAAAACCACCCTAGAGATGTTTTGGGTAGACTCGCACACCGCAAGCGGAGAATGTAGGGTCAACGTAAGAGACGAGAGGCGTCCTCGACTGTCAGCATACAGCAGACAGACAAAATTTTGATAGAAATGAAATCTTAAATAATGGAAATTCAATTCCCGTGTTAGCATTTAATCTGCACCCAAACATCATTAAGATTTCTACATTAAACAAAAAAAAAACATCTAGAAAATAAATAAATAAAACATACCAACATTTATTATCGGAAAATATAAATTTGAAAAAAAAAGAAAGAAAAAGCTGTGCTGTAATGATGAATCTGATGAAGGCAAATTCAGAAGCAAAACTGGAAAAAATCATTAAGAAAAGTAGTAATGTAAGTCAAGACGAAAGGTTTAATTATTTATTATAACAGAAAGAATACGTTATTGTCGAAGAAAGAATTCAAGGTGAGAGCTGCATAGTAGGATCGTCAAAATAAAGCAGGTTAAGATATTGAACTTTTATTTATAGAGTCGCAATAGAGGACGAAACTCCTAACAGAGAAATCTGAAGGTGCGAACGAATTGCGAAAGATGCCTTACATAAAATAATCAAAGTATTAAAAAATAGGAAATTAAAGTATTTTTTCTCAGTATAGGAGTAGACTTGATTGATTTATCTGTTTTTAAAGGCTTATCAACGTTTTTTTAGGTTATTTAAAGCAAGGAAATATTTTAAAATTGTAATGGAGAGAATACTGATTGACTGATAAAAGTCATAATAATTAACCCAAAAATAAAAGAGTAAAGGTGAATTTATTCGTATCCTAATGGTATTTGCCAGTAAGTGAATATAATAACCCCGGCTAGAATTGAAAATAGGCTCTCCGATTTTAAGTTGCGTGCCATTATGCATTACACCAACCTCACATCCAAGATTAAAATATCTGGTATTCCAAGTGGTCATCTATCTAGATACTGACAAAAATCGACTTATATACTTCGGTTGATCATACGATAACCACAGTTTCAACGGGATAAAATCCTAAGACAAAACTTGAAACGACAAATGTATTTCTACCAACGAATGCTCAGAATACCACGAGCAATGGGAAAGTTATGAACATTTGAGAAAAATAAAAGATCAGTTGTATTTAGAATGAGAAAGAGATAGTGGGATTTTCCGTGATATACAATGCAGAGAGTGGGCTGTGTTTAAGTTGAACTCACGAAACATATTGTATACGAGAAAATCAGTATCTGTCTATATTTCTGAGATGAGGTATTATGTACACTATTTACATTATTCAGACTATTGTCCTTATCTTTGTCGCCATATTTATTGCAACGTTTCCGCCGTTGTACGCTCCGGCCTTCTTTAGGTGGTTGGAATATCGAACTGAATCATTTATTTCGCTCACTGGGGTAGACTGTTCTAGTTCCACGTGCCATGTTTTTTTTAATGGATGTCAGTTATTAGTTATCTCCTGTTAATTCCCCACTCCACGTTCTCCACTGCCTTAATCGGGCATTGAACTCACACTCTTTGGGTCCTGTCATTGGATCTAACCAACGCCTTTATCCAATGTGCCTCGTGTCCATGAGGACATCTGTGTATGAACTTCTGTATATAATAAACGTAATGTTTTCAGTAACCATTTTTACTAGTGCTCATATTGCAATTTTTGTTGTTATCATTACATGTATTTACTAGAGCTCATATTGCAATTTTTGTTGTTATTATCGCTTTTCTCTGGCACTCCTTATTACTGGTTCCCATATTGTATTCATTTCTATGCTTGGTCGGCTCAGGAAATTTTTGTGGCCTACCATATATGCTGATTCCTTAAGTTTACGGATTTTACAATGGTGTTCTTTGTTTATGATCTCAACATGATCCCACAGAGGGTGATGATCTCCCTTTTCTCTATATATGTGGTCAGCCACGCCTGATTTTCCCACTTTCCTTCGTGTTACAGCCTTTTGGTCTTCTTGAAGCCTATCCCGTGCAGCTGCCGAAAGAAAGATAAAGAGGATACAGGCCGCCCCCTTAAGGTAAAATAAGCGAAATTAAGGGTTCATTTTGACATTCCGGTTGGAATGTCGAACCGAACGTATAAGAGCCAAAACATTGTAATAAATATGGCGACAAAGATGAGGATAACAGTCCGAATAATGTAACTAGTGTACGAGAAAATCAACAAGAAACAATGAGTAACAAAACGAATTCGTGTGAAAGAATGACAGAATGAAAACAAACGTATATTATCGAGGCAAAATTTTTTTTACGTAACAAAAAGGCAGGTTGATGTGAAGCATTATAATGGCTTTTGTTCTGAAAGGATATTACACATGAAACAAAAAAGCGAATGATTTTTTTTCCGATACTGTATAAATATAATTAAATTCACTGAGGATTTTCGAAGCTTATAAAAAATTGTAGATTTTTATTTACGTTTGGTATAGAGGAAAAATTACTAAGAAGAGGCACCCACATAAACATGAGACCAAATTGTAAATGTTCAACGCCGCATTTTGATTCTTCATATTGTTCAGTACATCCGTGTGCGAGTAAAATCTTGAAGGTGAAATCGTACATTTTAAGTTCTGTAAGTCTCTTTGAGGAAGGGCAAACTAGCTTATGGTCTCACAATTTTTCTATCAGTGCTCGACTTTTGCCTGGAAAGAAGTCAGTAAATGAGATTAAGACCTTTCGGCATGGCAAATATATTTTTCTGCTTCAGCAAGCGGTGGCTTTCAAACTGTGTCTGGTTTCCAGGATTTGGAAAGTGCAGACGGATATAAATGTATCGATTTAAATCGGGAGAGGATATAAACACTTGCCTAAGGTCTAGCAGACTTCGACAAGACTTGTGCCCTTGCCAAGAAGGTAGTCGGAACAAGAAGCTAATGCTCTTTCATTGAACTTGCTTTGGCCGTCTGCTCGAATAAGTGTCGAGCGGCAAAATGCACCTCAAGGAATATATTCTTGTTTTGGTGTCTTTCCCGGACGAAATGGTCGAGTGGCCTGATAGACATTAGAGTTGATATACCTAAACCAAAACTGACATTGCTTCACGTATGAATATATATATATATATGTGTGTCTGTGTGTGTGTGTGTGTTTGTGTGTGTGTGTGTGTGTGTGTGTAAGAGTTAGAGAGAAGGAAAAAAGAAAGAAAGAAAGAAAGAAAGATGTAATGTTTGCAGTCATTCGATATCTACTTGGACATTAGCCAGCATAATCTTTACTCGGCCACTTTGGAAGATTTTGAAATCTCGTGCATGCCTGTCCGTGTATTGAGATCTGGCCATCAAATAAGGCAAGTAACTTCTGGTGATGATGGAGAAAGGAAGCTGGTTTTAGAAGGAATGATTTCTTCAGATGTAAAAACGTAGGTGATGTGGGTGTAGTACTATTAGAATAAAAACCATCTCGGCCTGTTGCAACTGTTTTTTATAGAAACGATAGAAATATATCTTTACGAGATACAATACAGACAAAAGAAGGAAAAATGCTCCTAAATCTGGGATGGAGTTGCCCAGTCCTCAGTTTACAGGCTTGAGAACGTTCAAAAGTACGTACGCGGCCTTGTGGGTGATGAAGTATTTTCTAGCATGTAGCTCCTTTTATATTCAATATTTTTTTTCAAAAATTTAAACGCAATGTTTCGTTTTTTTTACTCCCTGTCCTTTTGTTTTCTCAACTTAATGATGTTTTTTTTTCTTATATTCTTTCACACTCAGTAAACGCTTCCGTCTTAGTAGCTTTATTTCCTTGATTGTGGGCGAAATTATTAAAAAAAAAACATACGAAAAGTTGTAAGACGCTAGCTACATTTCATGACCAACTTTCAGACAATCTACTTTACTTTTCTTAGTTTTAGCTGTTCAAACTCCTCACGGCTAGAGTTTACCCTGCAACATACACAATTATTCTCATATTTTTTGTATTCACTTGGTAAGGAGGAAATTACACCGAGTTAATTGCTGCAAAAACTCCCTAGACGATTCTTTCCCCATCACGACGATGCTACATAAAATCCTAATATGCTCTTCTAACCGGTCTTCTTAACGCTGTTAAATCTAGCTCATCTAGTAAGCGTCTCTGATGAGTGGCTTTTGGACAGTGTTTGAGAGGAACAGTACTATAAAAATACCTGTCGTTTGAGGAGCTTCGTTTCGTTGTATTCTATAGAAATTTCGGGCTGTTGTAATCCTTCTTGGAGAAACTGATCGCCTCTATTTTGACAGCCACACATTTGTAAAGTTAAAATCTGAGAAGAATAAAGTAATTTAGAGTTATTTTCCATCTGCTTTTCTTTTAAGATAGAGCTGATTCTATTAAAGATTTAACAAACTGTTGTAAGCATGCATTTCATATACACTAAGCAGACCGCACGAAAACGCCTCTTGATTTACTCGAGTCGCTTTTGTTAGTGTCTGAAATCTAACAGGTAATGAAAACATCCTCGTTTGCAAAGAATTAACACTAACTTTATTCTCTTCTCTACTTCCAGGATCTTAAAATATAGTAGTATCGCAGAAATCTTAAATTGATCCAATGATAAAGATTAATGTTAACTCAGACTTTACTTGTCTATCTTTATATCGTCTCAAAACGATTTAACATATATACAGATTAATTTTATTTCTATGGTAAAGAGAATTTATAGTTTCTACTTATATTTCAAGTCTAACTAATGATAATGAAAGTCAGTAAAATATATAAATTAAACCAATGCCGATTTAAATTTTTTCCGCGTTAAGAGCAACTCAGTATTTCAGGTCGGGGGTTATAATGTCCCTTCACAGCTTTCTGTCCTTTGTAGCTATGAATAACCATTCTCTGCTTACGATGCATTTTAGTCCCTGCTTCTGAGAACTATTTGCATAAACCTATCAGGTAGATTATTCGCCGTTTCTCTCTACTATTTTGTGTTTATGGCCACATCATGTTGAAACACCAATCCTCGTACGATCACCAATTTAAGCAGCGTCGATCCTAAAGAATATACTTTGCCTGGAGAATTTCCATAGAAATAGCGATAGACTAGCGAGAGGCTTGTGATGTTTCGTCTATTGGAAATGGGTTGTATGGTGGAAAATAGTTCATCAATCATAAGGACGCGGAGAGGCTTTTGGAATGGAAGTTGAGGACCGACTAACTTCAGCTTATATATGGCAGCAGTAATTCATATTCAGTCTGTTCTTTTTAGTGTAAATATAGAAGGTCGTGGGAATTGTCGGGTAATTACTTGAGCGTTTTCTCCAGTATCTTTAGAGATGGATTGTACGTACAAATTCCATTTCAGGTTTGAGTTGATCTAAAGTCCCAATAAGAGCTCATTGCATGGGACTTCATTGAAAGAACACAAGGTCATCGCAATAAGTGATTGGTCTGTTTTTTTTAAGGCTTATCAACATTTCGCAGTTATTTAAACCCAGAACATTTTATGGTTGTCAGAATTAGTTGGAGATAATAATGATTTTCTGATAGACGCTTTATTATTTAGCCTATAAATCGATAGGTGAAAACTGATCATGTGGTTGTACATAAGTTATAGCAAACATTTCTGTGGCTGCATTTAAATATATTATCTGGTCGTTTATTTAAGAATTTATATTTTTTTCAGCAATAATGAAATTTCACAGTAAGCAGAAACTTTCAAAAACAACAACTGCATTACTCACACGTATATAAACCCCATAGCAACAATGTAAAAAAAAAAACCCAAAAAACTTAGAACCACCAAAATTATACAAAAACTTAGTTTACGTCCACCCAGACACACAAATACATATATATATATATATATATATATATATATATATATATATATATAAATATATATATATATATATATATGTGTGTGTATGTGTGTGTGTGTGTGTATGTGTGAACATAAAGAGCCAGGAAAACTTAGGTAGGTTTGCCAGGCTTTTTATGTTCATAGTTAGATTTACTCTACTTAGTGTATTGAATACTTTACTTAGTTACTTTTGCTTTACTCATTTTGGAGGTTTAGTTCTTTGGATTCTGGACGATTGCTTTCTCCTCAATTACATGTTCTTAGCTCTTTCTTTTTTTCCCTTAGGTATTTGTTCATTCATTTACAATTTAAAACACCTAAAGGTTTTTCCAGACGAGTATAATTATTATATATATGTATTAGGGCAGGTTGATTTTCCACTTGTTTTAGAAAATCAAAAAGAATAATGTACCGTAAGTTGCGTATAGACATATTAATTACTGATACAAAAATTAGATCTGACACTTCAACGGTTTTTTGAGCATTTGACATCAAAGCTCGCAGAGAAAAATGCACTGAAAAATCCTCAATTTTGCAAGATTTGGCCTAAATATTGATGAGAAAACCAAAAAAATTCAGTATTTAAAACAGGGAATGTTGTTATTTTATCTCATCAAAATGAAATAAAACAAAGAAATTATAACTAAACTTCAAATTGAAAACCTGTCCCCCCCATTATCAGTGACGACTTTGAAATGGTGTTTTTTACCTCATGAATTAAGCAGTAATAGTTGAATACATTAAAAAGATGAATTTTTTTTCTATTATGAACAAAAATACAACAAACAAATATGGAAAAATAAATAATAATTTAATAGGGCTTAATATATAGAGTCAAATAGCTCCATATAAGAGACCTTAGACGAAATTGTTGGTCTCAATTTCTGACACAAAACTTTTGCTATTATGTGATGGTGCCTTTCTTCAAAATGTGAATGTGAAGGCAAATCTGGCAAATCAAGCTTCGTACCATTTAATAATGATTCTCGAAGTTCATTTTCAGAAAATTTTTCTGTGAGTGGTGGTTCAGAAACTCCACGTAATGACAGATATATTAACTGTGTCCAGTGCATAGCTTTAAAAATTAGTGTTGAGATTCTGTTCAATCTTTTCTTTGCTGGCTGCCCACTCCTGAAAGAATATAAAAATTAATTTAAGTTATTAAAAAAAAAATACACTCTGTACTGCTTTAATATTTATGGTGAAATTAGATAAAATCATTAAAATAATTCGATAAATCGGCATAACTAATTTAGCCAGTTTTATATGAATAAATATTTACTTACCTAACGACCAAAATTGTTTTTATAGCTTCTTCCCTCACTTCCAGTTCATCAGATTTGACCATTGAATATAAGATATTTTCAGGCAGTAAGGCGAAAGCATTGTATTGTATATTTTTCAATGTGATCTGTTGGGTTTCATATGGTTGCTTCCTAATCCTTTGGATCATATTGAAAATATACATTTGCTGATTGTAGAACTTGTTATCTCTTTTAATTTAAAACCAGCAAATGGCATATACATTCACAATAAAATTTATTGAACTATGGAGTTTGGTTAAAAGTTTTTGTGGGTATGCGCCACGAGTCCATAAACACATCAGCCTGATAGCTAAAGGTAACCATCTTTCCTGGTTTAATGGACCAATTTTCCATGATGCAAATCTAGAGTCCACCTTACCTCTAGAAATACCCGCTGTATATTCATAAAGGAGTCTTTGGTTACAGCTAAGGGTATCTCTATTTTCAATTAGAAAAAAAGAATCCAAAGGACTGCCAACAGCTGAAAATGATATTTGGGGTAAATTATGGTAATCATTTGCACATAATTTACCCAGTGAACCATTGAATGCGGTAGGGCTTTTTGTGGTACCATCAACATGTTTAAAGAGAGCTCTAAACGGAAGTTCATTTTGATGCAAGGAGCAACCAATAGTATGATTATTTCTGTTAATTTGTCTTTCTAGAAGTGCAACAAGTCCACCTTCACAGCCTGTATTGGCATTAGTGTTGTCAACAAGGATAACCTTGATAGTGCTGACACTGTTGAATTCATGCAAGACATTAGACACTTGCTCGGCAAGAACGGCACCAGTTGCTCCAATATTAGGAAGAACCCTATGTGTCAGATATTCATTTTATATGGCATCTCCTTTGTGACAGTCAAGTGGCGTTCTGGTCTCTTGTTTATTTCAGAGTTTTGTCAGTTCCTTCCATCAACTCCAATACAAAGAAGATTTCCCACCTTTTCATCATGCGTTTGATGGGCGTTCCTCTTCACTTTAGCCTTTGCTCTATCAATTTTACATTTATCTATGTAAATATCTTTTATATTAATATTGGGAATAAGAAGGCCCATAGCCATCAAATCCAAGAGCAAGGCATTGGCAAGGCTGGCTCCAAGATTAGAAGATACATCAACCCTTATCAACTCAATAGCATACCTTGGAATTTTGATAAGGCTATATGGCCCTGTGGGATGACTGTCTGGTTGCAAATATTCATCTTCTGCTCCTTCACCAGGAGAAGATGAGAAGGAATGGAAAGAAATATCATCCTGGACATACGATGTTGAAGCTATCGGTGATGAATCTAAATTCTTTTGTTGGCTTAATCTCTCTATTTCCCTTTTAAATTTTTTATAGCACTTTTATCTGTTGGTCCAAGCTGCAAAGTGCCCTTGGGCCCTATTTTGATCCTCTGATCTTTCAAATATTCACGGTCTTCCACTGGAACCCGGAATATCAGATTTTACTTATCTTAAAAATACATATAAACAGATTAAAATAAAGATTATTTTACATGAAAAATAAAATGGAAAAAATGACTTTTTATATTTCTTTTGATAATATAAAAAAATGTGGAAATTGATTTAATTCAAAATTCACATGATTTTAATATTACGTTGTCTCCATCACAAATACATTAAAAAACAAAAATAGAAAATAACTTACTTTCTGTTTCATAGTACAAGTGCAGATTATGTGCTTAATCTGGCAATTTTCTTTGTTGCATTTAACATTAGGGTCGTCACAACTTAAAACTTAAAACTGGCAGGTTACATGAACAGGACGAAATATCAAATAACGTGTCCAGCTTTTCCTTCCAGAATTTCTTTTGGGGCACCAGGAAGAGATTTCCTATTTATTTGCTTTGCCTTCTGGAAGCATAGAATTTTCACCTTGTTCAAAATACTAATTTCATTTAATAGAGGCAAACGGTGATTAACAGCCTTCCAAATATCTATTACAGTGTAACACGGATATAAGAGAGTTGTCGGGACCGGAGAAGAAGTCTCTTATATCCGGGTTTCTCTTATATCCGGGTTTGGTCTATTTTGTTTAGGTAAGTATGGGAACACTTTGGGACCAGAGAAAATCTCTCTTATATCCGGGTTTCTCTTATATCCGTGTCTTTTATATCCGGGTTACACTGTACATCTTTTGCTATTAATTTACGAATAGCAAAACTTGAAGGTGGGGATAAGTATTCATTAAAAAATAGCTATATTGAATAATTTGTCGATAAATTGAGGGCTCTATTTTATCTAATGGTGAAGGTGGACCTGAAAATTTAATTGCATCTTTACTACGAGATGAAATTGAAGTGCTTTTTCCTGCCATTTCTATTAAAATATCTGAAAAAGAAAATATATGTATTATAATAAGTTACACAAATGAATATTTTTCAAAATAAATTTCGAAATACATAAATTTTAAAAGTAATATTTTGTTTACTTACCTAAAAGTAGAGTTAGTTCTGAGAATAACTTGTAAGCAGACCTTTTAATAAAACACTTGAAAATATCAACAAATTACAATAAATATAAACGTTGTATTTTTTAAATAGTTCAATTTATTTTGATGAAAATCACAATAGATATTTGTGCTAGTTAAAAGCGTAAACAGTAAACAAAAATAAAACTTTTAAGAGGAGGTATTTACTACCGGTAAATACCGAAAAAATATCCAGTAAAAAAAGATGCTGTTCATAAGTAGTTATTTGTATTTTAAACTAAATATTTTAGTGTGTTTTATTTCTTACTTTCAGTAATTTCATTTAATTTAAGAGAATAGATACTAAACTTAAAAATATCTATTATTAAGCGGATTTTCTTCTTTTCTTTTCGTTAAGATTCGGTTTTAATTTAACCGTCACATGTTTCCGATGACACCGATATAATGATAAAAATCGCAATTCATTTTGTCTTTAAGTTCGATTGCTCAAATAAATACGAAGTCTTGACGAAAAATATTTTTGGGGGTAATTTAGGGTGTTATTTTGCAAATTTCCCCGAGTTATTCTTTTTACAGTTCCAAAATCGACGTACCCTTATATATATATATAGAATTTTAAAAAAAATTATAATTATATTTTTTTTCTTTCCCTGTCCACTCATTCACGTCATCCATGACAGAATTTCTTTTCTTTTCTCTTCATAATTTGTGTTCCCCGTTAACAGTTCTGATGAAAGGGGACGAAACCGGTCGACTGGTGTGTGTTTTTATTTTAAATCTATCATGGCCTTTAATATAAAATTTCTTGCTTTTTATGCCATAATACTTTTCTGTACTGTTTCAAACACACACACACACACACACACACATATATATATATATATATATATCAGGGGAGGCAGCAACTGAGGGTAAAGTGTCCCTGAAAAGGGCTGTGTTATCCTCCTCATATTAGCCCTGGAGAAGTCACAGGTTCATCTCGGTGTAGCTATTCATTGAAAGTGGCCTTGAAAAGAATCGTGTCATCGTTCTCTCATTAGCACTGAAAATGGCTGTTTAGTTTACAGTTGAAACGTCCTTTGACGGTCACATGGGAAGTTGCCAGAGCAGTGGTACCGAAAACATGTGAACTCCAAGATGGATTGAGAAGTTTCTTGTAGATATTAATCAGTCCCCGAAAATCTGTGCCCTCATGTTTGTTGTAAGGGTCAAATTTTTCACGTTCTGCCCAAGGGAAGATGATTTATGGAAGACATTACAGCGTCGGCTCTGGTGCCTTTTGGAATCACGGAAAATACCAAACGGAAATAGGGAAAAGCCATCCATGAGTCATGTGCAACCTCTGATGCATTTCAAGGTATTATTCAGCGCCTCTCGGGATTCTTTATGGGCCATGATGAATTAGTCCCAAACAAAGAGCTGGCACCTTCGCAGTACTTTTGCTTTTTCTGAGTCTTGTTATATTGCAGGTTGCTAAGCCGGACTCAGAAGCATTGAACAAGAGTGGAATGAGTCGTTCTAGCATCGGGCAGAAAAGTTGCAGTAATCCCCTTTTGCTGGCGCACTTTTACAAGGAGGAGTTTAGTCATTAATGTGTTACCGGTTCCTCCTGGGGTGTCTAGAAAGAAAATAACTCCTTTGCGTTCGTGGATTGAAGTGTAGTAAGCGTTGTATGCGTACTGCTGGTCCTGAAGCAATTTCGGCTCGTTTTCGCCTATGTAGTTTCGAAGAGTATTGACGTCGTATGCTGTTTACTGAATAACGCCTGTTGGGAGTATGTAAGATGGTAGTTCATTTCCACCGTCAGTAAGTAGGCTGTTCTTAATGATGATGAGCGCTCTGTTGAAGAATTCATTGTTGAAACCGACGTTCAAATGAGACAGAAGAAGTTGTCATTGGTGGTGGAAGCCATCTGAACGGTCATTCTTGTATTTCTCCCATAGGGGGGGGCATAGTGTTCGCATATTTGTAGTAGCACTGAAAAAAAGCTTTCGAAGACTCCTCACCGAGCGTATTTTAACTGTTTCAGCCACTGTTGTCTCCCACTGAGCACCCTCTTCTAGCAGGCCTCGTTTAAGCCGGGCTTCGCGGTATGCAGAAAATATTTCACCGTCGAAGGTTTTTAAGTCGTAGAAAAATATCGGTCCCTCGTTTCATGCAGCAGCAGGCGAAGGTAAAACGTTCCTATTGTTTAGGACTAACTTTGTATACTCTTCCAGAGTGGGGGAATATTTTAAGTTTGTATGTCCGTCAACACGTTTACCTTGTTTCTTTGGTTCCCAAATGCGTGTTTCCTTTTTCTAAATGTAGTATGATGGTACATGGGGATACAGGAGAGTCTTGGCAAAGAGATCATTGGTACATAGCTTGAAAAAGGAGGTGAGTTGTGTGGCCTTGGGTACCCATACATTGAACCGCTTACTGCGCACCTTGAGAACAGTCAGAGAGCCTATTTCACCAGCTCTAGCGCAGTTCATTTGGCACAGGTAAATAACAGATTTAGATTGCTATGGCCATTTTGTGGCCCCTCGGTGCTGATAAATAACGGAGATGTTCCCTAATTTAACATCCAGCAGGACGACATACTTGACCGTCGGGTCGTAGTGAAAAAACACTATTGGACAATCTGGCAGGACTGATTCGTGTAATATCTCGTGCAGCGCGGCTTCGATGTATGCGTTTAGCCTACTGACTAGTTGTAGTGGCGTCTAATCGTCAACGTTTTGCGCGCTGAACCTCGACCTCACCAGGACACGTGGGAGAAGTTGAGGCGGCGTTTGTTCTCCGTCGACTGATGCGCTAATCATCATCCTCCCCAGCACGTACGGCGGCAGTAGAGGCAGCATTTTTTCTCCGTCGTATGGTGCGTTGTTTGAGCAGCCGGGAAAGCGTTTCTAGAAAGCCGAAAACGTCTCCGTTCTTCTGTTTCGGTTGGCCTAGTAAGTGCATTTTGAGTAGAATTCTGTGACAGTCTAACTGTATTCTCAAGGGAAGGCTTGTTAGACCTTCGTTTTGAGGTTGAGGAGGCGTCTGTTTGATGGCTGAGACGTGAACTTTTCTTAGGGGGCATTGCGGAAGAAATCAAGTAGTAAAACAGATGCAAGAGAAACAATCCCTACTTAAACTTGTATATGGGGTGAAATAGTTGGTTGAGCAAATGGTCTTCACTGTTTTTAAACAGACTGTATCAAGTAAATGCAAGAATATAACTTTAAATGACAGTCCAAACCTGTAAGCCAAGGCGCGTCAACGTTATGCACAAAAGCAGTAACAATGTTATCGTGACCCGAGTGTGAACAGGTGAGCAGTGTCCTACTAATGAGGCCCTGCCGTAAACATGATTGAACAGGCCATTAACCAATTAGTGAGGATCTAGCATATGTCAAAAATACGCTCGAAATTCACAACAGGGGCGCGTGTGTGCGTTCAAGTGCAAAAAGCGGTGTTTTGTGTGCGTATGGTTTTGTCAAGTGAAAAAAGGAGTGGACAAAATGGGGTTTACTTTGTATGAGCGCGTGTGTGTAGGATGTTTTTAAGTGTGAAAAAAGGGGAGTGGGAATTGAGCGTGTGATCGTGGAAAAAGGAGGGGGAAGGAAAAAAGTGGGGAATATTTTGTGTGAATAACTAAAAAGCGATAAATTATGGAAGGCGTTAAAAAGGGTTGCAGCCAATGTTATAGGATTAACGCACTTCACGCCATGCTGTGCGCATACTTGGAAGGAAAGGGGAGGGGGAGACGTGCGCTGCTGTGTCTGATAGGTTCGAGCGAAATTGAAAGTGGCATTAATGTGTTAAAAAAAAAGGCTGCCAATGGAAGTGGGGAGTGCTAGAACGGCCTATTTTAGTATCGGTATTGACGGGATTTCTTTCGTTTTTCCTCGGGTGGATGTGTGATAGTTTGATTCGCATTGAGCAGGTATATGAATTTGTGAGATGATTAGAGAAATCTCTTCATACCCCACCACCGATTAATACCAAATATCGAGGCTCATATGTGCATATTCGTCACACGCATGCGTCCTCCTGTGAGCCGCACAAGTACACTCGACATTCCATAACTCCCCTTTCTAATTGCCCACCTGGTTTACAGTCATGCTGCCTTTAGCAATAACCTCGTTACCTTAACTACCCACCTTAGTCACATGTTTGGACAGGTTTAGTTGGGACTAAGAGTTTTACTAAGACTTTTAACGGTTTTTTTCCATTTTTTCAATTAGAAGTCATCCGAATTCATTTGCTGAAACGTTATTAATGATTAGGCCAAATTGAGACCAAATCGATCGACAACTATCAGATCAATGAATCAAAAAAAAAAAAAGGATTTTCAAGACAGATTTTTACTTTTTTCACGTACGCACAGACGTTATTGATAGACTGTTGACCACTTGTTCACCTCCGTGTGAGGAGATCTATTTTTTGCAAACAATTGCGTCGAAATCGGTTCAAGCATGCAAAAGTTGTGCTCGGTTGAATTTTGAGAAGGTTTCAAAAATAGCATTTTTTTTTTCAGGGTTTTTGACCACTTTCAGGCGAAATGACAGAAAATGGTCAAAATGTCAAATATACTGCATTGGCGCCTCTGAGTGGTTTGAGCAAAATCGGACGTTCGTGAAAAAACTTTTCTCGCGTGCAACTTTTACATTTGTTTTTTGCATAAAGGAGGGTACCTTTAGTTTTATCGATTTTTCACCTAGAAGCGGGTATCTGTGAACGCTGTTAGACTGCCTGGAATAAAGTTCGGCAAAATCAGATGAAAACAGCGGAAACGCATAAAAAGCATACATATACACAGACACACACACACATTTTGAGTTTTATAGATATAGATATACATAGATAGATATGCAAGTAGGCATATAGATAGATAAATAGATAGATAGATGTAAAAACGAAAAACTTGAGGAGTTGGGTTAAAATCTTTCTGCTATTGTGAAACTGTCGTGTCGTTTTCAGTCATTAATGCTTACAATAGATATAATTTTATCGTTTGATAATTATACTTATTACTAGCTTAAAAACCACCCTATTTAAGTAGCTCCTGCGGAGGGATCTTGATTAGGCCTTTATCACAAGTTTAGGTAGGGAGGAATAAATGCGATAGGCAACAATAAACTACAGAAGAACCAAAAATTGACTGCTGTATTTAGGTATTGCATTAATATTTAAGCTTACCTTTTAAAAGTCCGACGATTATTTTTCTACCTCTATTTAATTTAAAGACAGTTTGATGTACATAAGGCTTTGCTTTCCGTAGAAACAATTATTTTTAATTCATGGATGACTTTCTTTGATTTCGCAATTAATTTCGTTTATTCCCAAATTTATTTCTAGGTTATAAAAATTGTTATTGTACCAAAAATTTCGTCGCAAAAAATGGCGTAAAATATCACCAAAAACAACAGTAGTAATGAAAACTTGAGAATCTAAAAGTTCAGGATAGCTCATATTCGGCACGGGTTTTTTAATTTACTCACGGCACGGAGTCGGCCTGATTCCAAAATGGTGTAACATGTTGTGCTACGGCCTCTAGGGGTAAAGTTGAAAACACGGACAATTTTATTTTGAAACAATTTGAGAACAGTAACTTTTTCATTTGAACTTGAGCGAGTAAATATTACAGAGTTGTCTCCCTTTAATTGTTTTTATCAGTAGATGCCAATATGGCGGAATCTGAAAACAATCGCAAATATGAAAACTTGGAAATCCAAAATTTCAGGATTGCTGGTCCGGATCCGCCTCGAAATGATTTTAATTTTTCACGGATTTGACCTGATTCCAAATTGGTTTGATCTGTCGAGCTACGACTTCTAGGATTAAAGTTGAAAAACTGTGACACACTTATATTCGCGTTTATTATATAGATTATAAAATCTGTTTTGAAATAAATAAGCTTCCTCTCTAATCATGTATTTCAGTTGAATCTTAAAATTAAAGAAAAAATCTAATTTAACTTTATTTTACTCTTATTAAACAACAATTGAATTTCTAGAATGTAAGAAGATGTCGTAATTCCCATCATAATTTTGTCATTTGAACATGTACACAATAAATAATATAAATTATTGAAACTTGGCATATTTTCGACTTAATTACGGAGTTTATGATAATTAAGTTTGCTTTGCGAGTGTTTAATGTATCAACGAAATATTGTCGTTTTTAATCTAAGTTCTTGGCACGATTTTGATTAACTCAAGCCGTAATCATACAGAAATGATAATTATAATCTTATCCAATTCAAAGTTTATATGAATGTTGTTCACAGAGATATTGGAATTACTATATAACAAGGAACCGAAGTGGAATTAATAAGTTTAATTAAAGATTTCCCTGTGTCAGATTTTATTATCCTTGTCAAAGTTTTCACAATTAAATTGCTATAAATAAAACGATATTGGCAAAATTGTCAAGATATACATATGTCTGTATGAATATACATTGTGACTTTCAGTATTTAATATGTTTATTTATTAAAAATATTTGCAATAACGTATTTGATAGTTTGGCATTTTATTATTAACTTCGAGTGTTGATTTTAATATGGAAAAAACTTTTATTTATTAAGAGAGTGATTTTTAATTTCGGATATATGATGTTTACTATGAATTGTAAAAAAAAGGACATAACCATATAAGAGAAATAAAATATTTTAAAGTTATTTAGCAATAAGAAAACATTTTTTGAAATGATGTCAAATTTGAACAGTGGTTAGAAATCTTTTAAAAAGAAACTGAAACCATTTACAAAAGAGAAATAAATTAAAAAAAGTTCTCATAGCGAATGCCACTAAAAAGATTTGACAAAATTTCAAAGGGAAAACTTTAAGAAAAGTAGATTTATATGGATGAAAATTGATAAAGCGCTTGAAGTCACGAATATAAACAGAGAGAAACATTCAGAAGATTAACTAAATCAGTTCAAGGCATGAAAATGAAAGTATCAATTTTTAGTAAAAATTACAGAATGAAACGTGCTAACTTTGCGAAGAATGGTTTTAGACGAATTGGGTACATTACCATTTTAATTATTCCTCTCGGATTATCTTGTTTGCAGTGATATTTGGTACTTCTTACGTTTTTTAATTTTCACAATCAAGACACAAAATCTTTGTTCAAACGTACGTATTATATATGAAAATAATAAATTTTTAATGGAAATGTTCTTCTCAGCCTGTGAAGTCGAAAGACTTTCTCATATCTCGCCAACTATGGCGTTCATGGTGAGGAATAGGTTATTACCATATAGGCGTTCTCCCGATATGTGTTGGCAGCATCGGATGTGATACGTTTGAGCGATACATGGCTTACTTTGCAGAAGAATTCCGTCACTATAGAGTCGTTGTTTCCTGCAGTAGACTGATTTTCATATATATATACAATAGAACACAGTTTTCCTTGCTATTTAACCCATAACTTGGGGGATAAGATAGGGACTCATGAATTTCCTAAGTATCTTTGCGTAAGCGGTTGCCTGGGATTCGAATTCGGCTCTCCGATTTCTCGCTCTCAGTCAAAACATGATACCACTCGGAAAAACCAGTTGAAATTTTAATTACATCCAAGTAATCATTGATGTTCACGATATAGCTACATGTAGTCTAATTTTGATTTATTTTTCCTTTATAATCTTATTCAAAATATGACAATTATACAAAAGTGATGAAAATGTCACTGTAATTAAAATGGACCTCAGGTAAAAATACTGGCGGGAAAATAGAACTGACTTCATTTGAAGTGTTTGAATTATATCACGTACTCTAGGATCCTGAAACTCAGTCACGGATGTGTGTTCGTGTTTGTGTGTGCGCGCGAGTGTATGTGTCTTTATCTGTAGATAGTTCTGGCAAATGAAGAAAGTGTAACCAGGCACATTTCCTAAGATCTATGCACACACAAGCACTCATATACACTAATATGCGACATTCTTGTCTATTTTACTAAATTTTCACCCCACGCAAGGCGGGGGTGCCTCTCGCGCGGAAGTGGTTACAGAGAGTGGGAGCAAGGGTAAAGAAGTCTGAAAGAGGAAAGTATGAAGAGAAGGACAGCAAATAGATCAAGGCATTTGGTGATGTCGATTGACATTACATTTGAATAGTTGGATATTATACCTATAAGGAAATCAAAGGAACGGAGTTCTACATACGCGAAATGGCGAGGCATAAAGCTATTGGAGTAAAATGAAGGCTACATTTAACCGTTTCGTTAGTGAAAAGTGAGACTGAGATGCCGACCTAGTGGTACGTTTAAATTTGGGAACAAGCGAAAGTAGCTCGTCGGAGCAGTTACCATGAAAATATTTATAGAAAAGCAGAGGGAGGCGACGGCCCATCTGTGAGAGAGCGACTGTAAACGAGATGACAGATCAGGGCAAATCAAGTTGCATATCCGTCTCTGGATTTTGTCAAGGACATTAAGACGAAGAGCAGGGGCTTCGGACCATATATGACAGCAGTATTCCATGCAAGGGCGAATGACTGATTTATAGATTTGAAGGATGGAGTTGGCCGAGAAAAACTTTCTGGCTCGACACAGAGAACTAATTTTCTTTGCGGTAGATGATGCCATTGAATCAATGTATTTGTTTCATTTCAGGTCAGCGAACAGTGTGAGACCAAGCAGTCACAAAGAGATGCTCCCGTAGAGTTGAGCATCAGACATTCTAATGGAAGGCAATGAGGGTTGATTGTGGTGGGTAGTAGAGAGCAGTTTTATTTTAGAGGCATTAAAGTTAATCAGCCATTTCCTGTCCCAGTCAACAACTGATTGGAGGTTCTTTTCGAGGCCAACGGCCAGGTTAGATTTGTCAGCGATACAATTTTTGCTATAGAGGCAGAAGTAAATAGTAGTGTTGCCTGCATAGATGCCTACTTGGGAACTGATGACATCGGGAAGATCGTTAATGAAGATAAAGAACAGTGTAGGGCTCAAGATAGAGCCTTGGGAAAGACCTGCGTTAGTGAGATTAGAACTGGAGAAGAATCCATTAAGGACGACCTCCATTACACGGTTTCACAGGAATAATTGTATTAAGTCAAATAATCGTCCTGAAATATCGTATGCCTGAAACTTACGAATGAGGCCTGAATGCCAAACCCTATCAAACGCTTTAGAGATATCTAGGCCCAAAATACGAGCTTCTCCGTTATTGTGAAGTGCTTGGTAAAAAAATGAGTTATGGCCGTGAGCACATCAACTGTAAATCGGGCAAAGCGGAGAATATATTGCTTGTCAGGGAGCAGATCATGGGATGTTAGGTGATTAACCACTTCGGCGTTGATTAAAGCGTCAAAGACTTTGTCGAAGAGCGGTAGGAGGTTGACGGGATGTTAGTTAGATGGGTCAGAAGGGTAGCTAGATTTCTTGAAGACAGGTAAAACAGATGAAGTCTTCCAAATGGATAGAAAACAGAAGATACTGAGGCAGTATTTGCATAGTTTGGAGGAGAGGAGCCAGTTCAAGAGCACATTTCTTCAGGACAATGCCGCGTATCCCGTCCCCACCGCTAGCTTTATGGGAGTCTAATTAAGAGATGATGCTGAATACCAACGATGGAGTTATGTGAAACTCGCTCAGCAGATCCTCAGTTCTAGGGGGGGGGATATGGTGTGGGTACATCGGACGAGTCGATCGTTGAAATGGATGAGAATTTATGAGCAAAGCACTTATTGTGGGTTTGCTGTTGTTTAGTACGCTCTTGCAGAGACGCCAATAATTTTTGGAGCCGAATTTGCGAGATGCAATATGTTGTTTCATTCTATCAGCAAATAGTAATTTTGCTTCATTGAGAACACGGCTGTACTAATTACGGACTGAGACAGAGACGTCTGTTGCAATATCACTACGGTACAGGCAGGAAGTAGTGATTCATATGGGATATGCCAGCTGAACAAGCAGCAGCAAACCTAGGGGATGAGTGTGATTTAACCATATATTTCCTTGAGGGGGTGAAACCTCGATTCCAGCTTTTACCCGGGAGGAGACCTAGGAAGCGCATTCTTAAACGGGGTGATTAAAACCACATTCCAGGGGACATCGCGAAGGAAATCACGGACGAATCCCAGTCACCTCGTTGATAACAGTAATATGTTCTGTTGGTATTAGGTTCTTTGCTGGGAGTGGGGTAGAAGGAGATGTTAACAGACACTACAGCATGATCAGAGTTGCCAAGAGGGCAGAGATGCGTGGTAAGACAAGACTCTGGGATGGAGGTGAAACAGAGATCGAAAAGGGAAACCTTACTGTCATGGTTACTGGGGAAACGGGTGGGAAAGTCAACCACTTGTTTGAAGGATTGAGTAATTGAAAAGTTATGGGTTCGCAAGGTCAGTTATAGAGATTTTAAACCATTTGAAATAGTGGGCGTTAAAGTCACCGAACACGAATATATGAGCAAACGGATGAAGGGAGATAACCTTGTCTATATTGTCGGAAATGTTTTCCAGTACACCACAGTCTTGGAAGGATAGAGAGTAATAGAGGAAGTATAGGTAGCTAACAGCATTGAGGAGAGATAGACGGAGACACATGTATGAATGGTCCGGAGATTCGAGAGAGAGAGAGAGAGAGAGAGAGTTCTCTAGCCAATGGGAGATCGTCCTTAACGTAAATTCCTTGGCATTGCATGTGGGTTTGAGAGTCGTTTCTAAGGAGAGGAAGGTAACCAGATGGAATCATTAATACAACTACTACTACGGCTACTACTATTTTTATTATTAAGTGCCATGGGTCCTTACCTATAACTACAGAATGAACTCTTCCTAAAACTATGTATACTAAGCCTCTGAAGAGAGAGGAAAGAATCAAGCCGAGCTTCTCGACTTGACGGTCGAACTCTCTGCTTTTGAGCAGAAAGGAACCCGGACGAGGCTCCGCCGAAGGGCAGAATCTCGTTCGGGGTGAAATGACCTACCCGATCTCGTTTTACGAGTTCTACGGGCATTTTTGGCTGAGCCTACGGGCTCAGGAAACCCACGATAAAAACGACCTTGTGTCGCATGCAACCCTCGTGGGGGGTGGCTAGATACTGAATCAAGCCGAGCTTTTCGACTTGACGGTCGAACTCTGCTTTTGAGCAGAAAGGAACCCGGACGAGGTTCCGCCGAAGGGCAGAATCTCGTTCGGGGTGAATGACCTACCCCGATCTCGTTTTTACGAGTTCTACGGGCATATTTTTTTTGGCTGAGCCAGGAAACGGGCTCATGAAACCCCGATAAAATGACCTTGTGTCGACTTGACGGTCAACCCTCGAAAGGAACCCGGGGGTGGCCTAGATACAGAATCGGGGTGAATGACCGAGCTTCTCGACTTGAGTTCTACGGGCATTTTTCTCTGCTTCAGGAAACCCACGATAAAAATGAACTTTGGACGCAAGGCTCCGCCGAATGGCTTTCGACTTGACGGTCGAACTCTCGTTCGAGGGAGGCTCCGCCGAAGGGCAGAGTCTCGTTCGGGGAATGACCAACCCGATCTCGTTTATACGGGTTATACGGGCATTTTTGGCCGAGCCTACGGGCTCGGGAAACCCACGTTAAAGTCGGCCTTGTGCCATGCAACCCTCGTGGGGGGGGCTAGATACCGAATCGAGCCGAGCTTCTCGGCTTGACGGTCGAACTCTCTGCCTCTGAGTAGAGAGGAACCCGGACGAGGCTCCGCCGAAGGGCAGAGTCTCTTTCGGGGAGGTTGACCAACCCGATCCCGTTTATACGGGTTCTACGGATATTTTTGGCTAGATACCGAATCGAGTCGAGCCGATAGTAGTTCACTCCAAACCAGACTGACAGTCATACTAACACCTTCCACATCTTGTATTATTATTTCGTGTAATATACCTTCGTTATTTCTACTCTTGTGTTCGTGTTGTTCTTCCTTGGTCCTAACCTGAACCATAGCATTAAGGCAATAAACAGCTATCACTACACCCGCGCAATCACCACACAAATTTAATTTCTCTTCACACACATATACGCACAGAAACATACACTCAAGCGCATATACAAATAAAAATTCTTGTTCACCTACCTACTTACTGAACCTTAACTCATTTATATACACCTAGACATTCATGCACTGTTTTTGTTTATTTTGCTATGATCATCATGATTACTATTATCGTTTTTGCTTGATGCCCATTCCGACACGCTAAAACTATTTTTGAACATACGCACATTCAAACACACGCACACAAATACACACACACATACACCGATTTTTTACCAGAATGTGTTCACGTGATCAGACATTACATAAAACAGAAATAATTCTCCAATTCCAGAAAGATGCGAGACGTGACGTAAACACACGTCTCTCAATCATAAATTAAATTGTGAAAAACGAAACTGTGAAACCTCTAAAATAACACTAAATAAATATTCTTAAGATGCCAAGTTGAATTTTTTAACTTATTTTCCTATATTTACTTGTGGGTATGTGTGTGTGTGCTGTGTAAGTTTGTGTGCATTTATATATAAGGTTAATGCATGAATAATTCTTGTTTTTGTTTAGGAAATTTGTACTAAAAAAATAAATTGCAATGCTATTTTATTCAATGATATATACACCATTATTTGATGTGTTTCTAGTTATAAAACTGCTTAACTACAGGTGTTCAGTAAAGTTCTGATGTGAACGATTTTTGATGAAATCTCGAGTGAGGTTTTCATTAGAAAAAAGAAGTTCACCATGAAAAAGATTTTGAAGTGATCGAAAAGATAATAAATGCTACTAAGTTAGGTGAATATGGTGGGTTGAATAAAACATACAAAAGACAATTTAAAATGTTTTCAAATATTATTCTTGGAGTATTCTCCCTTGTTTATATTGTCATGGAGAAGAACATTTTTCCCATTAATCATATATATATATATATATATATATATATATATATATATATATTGTCATCCACATACAAGCCTATTTCGCCGTATCAAAGCTCGTCAGTGTGTGTAGACAACCGATTGCTTCAAGCAACCTGACCGATTTGGCGCACGGCAGAAAAAAAGGGAAATTCTATAGTATTGCGTGTGTGTGCGCGCGTACGCGTGTGTGTTTGTGTGTACACACACACACACACACACACATATATATATATATATATATATGTGTGTGTGTGTGTGTGTGTGTGTATGCATGCATGTGTGTGTATATCTCAAAAGTTTTATGGAATTTAATATTTCAAGTTTTTTTTTTCAAATAATTTGTTTTGTGTTATCGGCAAATTTGCCAAAGTTGAAATTTATTTTATTTCATATAATTTATATTTTTTATATTTATATTTATTTTATATTATTTTCTTCCATAGAAATAAAATAAAAATAAAAAGGGGTGTTGGTAAATATACTGGTAACACAAAACGCGTAATTCAGGAATTTGAAAAATTAAACAGAAAATTGAGAGAATGTTTTTGTCGAAATACACATTATTTAATAATATATATATATATATATATATATATATATATATATATAGAGAGAGAGAGAGAGAGAGAGAGAGCGTGATAGAGAGAGAGGGATTATTTATCTGTGTCTCTCTCTCTCTCTATATATATATATATATATATATATATATATATATAAATAAATATTTCTTCGAAAATTATAGAATAAATATGTTAAAAAACCATAAATATATCTTAAACGACATCAGAAGTGTTGAAACAAAATTGTTATATTGTAGTGATTTTATAACATATTTATGCTATACTTTTCGAATAAATAATTATATTTGCTCTACTCTGTATTGATCACTCTTTTAAGAATAGTATGTTTTGGTTATTGGTATTTTTTTGCTATTCCATATCATATATATATATATATATATATATATATATATATATATATATATATATATATATATATATATATATAAGTGATCATTGAAGTCAACATTCAGAGATAACAGGCTGTTTCATGCAAAGCAATCATCAGACCTTGCATGCTAGTGGCACTCACGCCTTTCTCGAGGTGAAATGCTTATATATATATATATATATATATATATATATATATATATATATATATATACAGAAAAATATATATATGTATGTCTATGCTTTTGCGTGTGTAACAAGAATTTAATAAGACATATATGTTATATTAAAATGATGAGGTCTCTCTCTATAAGATTTCAATCGAAAATTCGGCTGCTGTCGTTGAAAATAAAGATCATTGACTTGGGGATAAATAATACTTAAACCCATTTAACTTCCACCTTACTTTCATAATATCTCCATATTTAGTTAATAATAATTAAAAGAGAATCAAATATGTGTGGGCAATTTATTCGAAATTTATAGTGGCTTGCTGGAAGTATCTTATTGCTCATACAATTCCCATGCATATATGAATGTATATTTGGGTAAGTAGGAGTTCACAACAAATCGCTAAATGTATGCAATCTTTTAATCCAAGTCGAGGAATATACGTTAGATTAAGCATATCGCGCAATAAATCAATAATCGATCAATACCTACAGTTATTTATTATCACTTAACAATATTAAATTTGTGATCAGATATAAAAATGGAACAGTCGTTTTGGCTGCTGAGTCGAACCACTCACATATACAAGTATACATACATATATATATATATATATGGTTTTCCGTCTTGGCCAGTTCGCACTCACTTTTCCATCTTAAGGTGCTGGGGTCGATTTACATCAGGTCTAGGCGGCCTTCTCTTTGCAAACAGAGAGATTGTTTGCTTGGACTTGCTGTGATGCGATTCTAGCAGCATGGTTGGTATAATTTTATATATATATATATATTTTTTTTTTCTTTTACTTCCCTGTCCATTCATTCATGTCACCCATGACAGACTTTTTCTTTTCCTCATAATCTAAATTCCCCGTTAACAGTTCTGACGAGAGGGACGAAACCGGTCGACTGTTGTGTTTTATTTTAAACTTATCATGGCCTACAATACTACATTTCTAGTTTTTAATGCCTTAATATATATATATATATATATATATATATATATATATATATATATATATATATATATATCAATCACTAGTATTATTTTTTTACATAAACTTTTATATTTAGTGGCTACATGGGTTTAAGTCGACATGTGAAAAATATAGAGTTAACAAATTAATAAATATATTAATATATAAGTAGGCAATAATTTCATATCTTCTTAATAAAAAAATAAATGGAAATATATGTATATATATATATGTATATATATGTATATATATATATATATATATTCATTTATTTCTTTATTAAGAAGATATTAAATTTATATATATATATATATGTGCGTCTGTGTGTCTGTATGTATGAGTGTGTTTGTATAGGTGTCTCTGTGTATGTATGTTCGTGTCTGTATGTGTGTGCGAAAGCGTGTGTGTGTGTGCATACTCACATAACAATAATATAATTATCGGAAGAGTGTGATCTGAAAAATCATCTCTGCTATGAAAAGTTATGTTTTTTTTTATAGTAATGTTTAGGAAAGAGATATTTCTTCTACGGAAGGAGATATTTGAAAAAAAAAAAAGTGTATAGCAATGTCCCTGCTTTGATTTCTCAGTGTCTTTATTTAGAACAGGATCTCGATTTGGTCATTACGAGTCTGTCTTAAATCTCTAAGTAAATTCTCCTCTCATTCACTGGCGCATTGCTTGGGAGATTCAACATATACTAAAATTTGAAATCTCATTCGAATTGTAGATGAAACTGCATGAATCCTTTTGAATAATATACCATGGGTAATAATGCAATTTCCTTTTTCTTTGTTATTGGGAATCGGTTCATAGATAGTCACATGGGTCATATGTTAGGAAACAGTTCCCGGTTATGAACAAAGGAAAATCTTTCTTCAGGAATTACCACATCCTCCTCTCCAGGGCTTGTCGAGTAAAGGATCAAACATCAACTATTTCGGGTTATGTACAAGTCAAGCAGTTTATTTCCATTTTGACCTCGTACTGTAATTTCTCGGAAATAATACGCACCCATAAATAATACGCATCACAACAAACGATCTAAAAATTAAGATATATATCTATCCCTATGCATAATACGCATTTATAAATTTTGTCAAAAAAATATTTACGACGTCATTTTGTCGACACAGACATTAAGAATAAAGTCGAAACAAAGCGGTTAAAGTAATGCTGAAAATTACCATGCGGTTTTCCCGATAAATATAGTATTTTATTTTACCGCCAAAATGGGAATCCGTATGTGAGGATGTTATAAAGAGAGGTTTCAAGAAATGTCTCACAACAGCCATGGATGGCTCTGAAGATGACATCCTTTGGCAAGAGAATGAAGAGGCAGAAGATAATTGTGAACAGGACGAAGATAATAGTGTGAATGATAAATTGTTTAATGACAATTTAGAAGTTGATTCTATAAAGGAAAATGATGATGATGATGATGATGATGATGATGGTGATAATGATTATGATGAAAATTAAAATTTCAATAAATTGTCAACTTCATATCCTCTTTTCTTCGAAATTGGCATTTTTATAGATTTTTTTTATTTTTCCGCCAAATAAAAATGTCGTTACTAATAAGCATAAATTTATTGACAAAAAATGTTACGATTATTATTGTTGGATTTAAAATGAAAATTGGGATAATATCTTTCTTATTTTAGAACAACAAGTACGTATTTATTATCATAAATCAATAACGAAAAAATATTTTTATTCAAACCTATTTATAATACGCACCCCTACTATCACCTGTAAATGCGTATTATTTTCGAGAATTTACGGTAATTTTCAATTTTTTAAATCTTTTTTTATCCGATCGTTCACTCAATGCAAAGCTCACGGGGCGTTAAACTTAGAGGTTTACTGAATTAGGTTGTTGTAAGTGCTTAAGAGGAGGAAGTATTAAACGCATATTATGGGGATATGCAATATAGGGTTGCGGGTATCTCCTCTTTGTTTGCTAGGTGTATGGACGTTTTATAGTAAATATTTATGGGTTCCTCGAACAATCGTCCCGGAAACAACATTGACGGAGTCATGTAAGTCCAGGTAAAAATAAAACACAAAACAATGAATTTAAAACAAATGGCAATTCATATTATTACAAAAGAAATGTGCTAAGAAAGGACCATGAAAATTAACGCGCCCCAGTAGGGGACAGTTTACCTCCGTGTGTAAGTCTACATCTGAAAGCAAGCGTTAAAAAGAGGAAGGGATGGAATGTGTTGCCTTTTTATAGACATCAAGAGCGCTCTCCAATACGTTTTTTTGCAAAGCCAACTTAGTAAACTGTGATAGATAATGGTTGAAGAGGCTAAACATGTACTGACCGAGAATGAATTCTCTTTGACGTCTGTTTCACGATGTAACAGTTCTGAAAGAAAAGAGCAATCTGGAAGCAAACCTCAAGAGAATGAGGATGGTTCGACCTTGTGTATGTAGCATGGCAGTTCCTAGCTGTGAGAATCAGTACTAATGGAACTAAGGAATAAAGCACATGCAAACATTTGGCATAGAAATAGCTTGAGTCTGGCGAGATGATCATAACGTATTATATGTGGTAAAACTCTCTACTTCAGTGAGCGAAATAAAGGGCTAAATTCGACATTCGAATCACCTGAAGAAGGCTGGAGCGTACAACAGTCGAAACGTAATAAAAATGGCGACAAAGATGAGGAAAATAGTACGAATAATGTAAATAATGTACCTAATACCTCATCTCAGAAATATAGACAGATACTGGACGAAAATTGTACAACATCTAAAAAGAAATTCTTCTTCCACATTCGCTAATGACTGGAATGTATGTTCCAGCTCAGATATGTCAGCAATACTAAAATATTTGGCTTGATCTGGCTCTTGAAAATATAGAGAATGTCAGGTATAATTAGGTAGTTATGGAGCTGTATAGGGAAGTAAATCTTTTCCGCTTCTCTAAGGATGAACATTAATGCTACAAGACGTTCAAAGCCAGTAACATCATTCGGAATGCAAACGTTTATTATGGCTGGAGAAAATTCCAAGTCTGTTCGGGGATGATGGAACGTTACTTGTTTGGATTTTGTGATATTGAATGTAACAATGCAGTTTTCACCTCTGTTATAGAGTAGTTTCACAGTGGAGGCTTGTATTTCATTAAGTCGGTCCTAAAAAGGTTCGACGTACAAAACGTTAGGAACTTGATATAATAGTTAATGACGCAGCAATCTAGTTGTGCTGGTTGATACTTTAATGTCAGACATCGACTGACTCACCAACTCTCTGAGCTCACTGGCGACTGCTACTATAATTACTTATTATAGGTGGGGGAGTCTATTAACAATAGAATAGGTGTGTTCCAGTATAACAACCTCAGAAGTTAATGTGTCAATACATTCACATGCCTCATATCAGCGACATTTGTGTTTAATGTTTTAGACAAATACCCGTCCTACGAACAGATATAAGTTGTTATATAACTTCTCTCTCTCTTTTCCGATCACGAGAAACAGATTTGAATATATCTCTAATGTTTACATCATCGACAACAACAATAAAACATTAATTTCGCAAACTTACTATTTTTCAGGACTCTAAATAATTCAATAAAAGTTGTAAATCTTGGAAAGATTCTGATTTATGTAGATAATACAGGAAAATCTAAAAAAATCTATTCTGGTTTATGTAGATAATGCAAGAAAAAATGCCTTTTCGCCTCGGATCGACTGATTTTAGTAATGTTAAATCGAAAACGACAACATTGCTTATCATGAAAGCTGTAGGTTTTCAAATTGTGAGTTTTGATTTTGATAAATTATTTTTGCTATACATTTTTCTATGCAAACATGGCTATTTAAAAATACAGCTTAATCAAGAGAAAACTTCGTTATATATGATAATGGTAATATTAGCTCTTTCCTTATGAGGCAATATTCGACATTAATTGACCAAGCAGCCAGTACTATTCTCGGTTGAAATTTATAAAGTGTTTCTATGAAAAAAATTTTTCAGAAAAATAGCTTTCTCATATTCAGCAGCTGTCATCGCTCTTTTTATTACTGATGTGTATTTCCTTCGTAACATTTTATTTGAGATAGTTTGGAATATCAACCACTTGATTATGTCATTATTTTTTCTTCAAGTTACGTGTATTTTCCATCTTAGTTGTTGTTAAAAGTCCCAAAGCCATGTGGTTTCTGTTACTTCCTACAGTTTTTAATTTGTGATTCTATAGTGCCAATCCACAATTTTCCAAGAGAGGTGAGCTTCACTTGCTCAAGGCCATTGTAACCGCTGATCTTAGAAAGCGGTTGTGTACAGCAGATGGTTTATACCTGTCTGAATAGGTCTGACGCCATGAATGACATAAATATGAAAGTCTCGATCTGCGATGCCGTTTAAGTATAAGATTCTGGTTTTTAGTTTAATGTGTTGGTTTTGGAGTAATTTGTAGTATTGGGTGAAACATGAGAATGTTTAAAATTGGAATTAGAAATAAGAAGAAAATATTTCTGCAAATATGCTTATTAAAATTTAATGTTAGACAATATATCCTTTCTGTTAAGTTAACCGTCTAAATATGTCAAGGTCTGGTCACTCCTCCTCCCCCAATAAAATGTATGATTGAGAGAGATATGAAATTAATCCCTCCCTAAACTCTGCCATGTCTCTTTAACTACTTTTTTTACACTCTTTGTTAAATTACAAAAACTTACACTACCCATCATTTTTAATTTCATTTTTCGTTTCATTTCATTTTTGGAAGTGCTATCTGATGATCCGGCGTCCTTTAAAAGGGCTCTGGTGAAATAAATTATTATAATGGTACCTTAAAGTGGTCTGTTTTTCTTTAAAATATATATATATATATATATATATATATATATATATATATATATATATATATATATATATTGCAAGTAATATGAACTCATTTTTTATTCTAGTGCTGTAAGATGGGGAAACACAGACACGGGATTTAGCTTTACTCTAATTGTAAAACAGATTACCCTCAATTGTTATTTCTTAATCTGCTCTATATTTGTAATTGAATCAAATATATAACATTGTGTATGCAATTACTTGTAACTGTGGCACCAGAGAAATCTAAATATGTCTCCTTGCGAAGATTTATATCTTTCTCAAATGGTGTAATGACAAAAAAAAAAATATGCAGTTTTCGTCAATATCATCATTAGCGTCACAACCATCATCATGACCATATGTGGACGTAGTGTATATTTCTTTCGCTAACCAGTCTGTTTTCGTGTCTGGATTGAAAGTCGGATATGTAGTGATTTTCTAAGCACAGCTTAAATGTGGCACAAGGCCGAAAGCATGGGGTACCCAGTGAAGATCGAACTCTGGTCAGTCGTAATTGGTCTAGAAAAACAAGTTTTCTAATCATTACACGACGTCGAGGTGCCCTAAGTCCGATAGGTATTCAGCCATCCGTACTGTGTTTTGCGCAATTAGATGTGGTGGAGTTTATTTTCCTATAGGTCAAACCCCAGCCGATATCTTCCAACTTGAAGTCCTACCTTGTTTACGAATAAGTAGCCTTTCATTCTATCGGGCAAACCTGGTCGGAGGCTTCAGTTAAGTTAGCTCTCTACCCAGCGATGCAAATGTCATCGACGCACTAGATGCATAAATAACTATGGGACACAGACTGCCTGTTGTGCAAGAATGGCTACTGTCTCTAAAAGAGGTTTTATATGTCCTTTGACAGGAACTGTTTTTACTTCTGCAAATTTTCTTCAAAAAGAAAGCCTGGTCGGGGATCAAGTTTAGTCGCTGATTACCTGGTCTTCGACAGTAGTACTGTCTTACGTGGTTACATTAACACACTTAGTGTGACTAGATGAAAATATTTAAAGGTAAAAGAAAAAATGTATCTCTTTTCAATCTGAGATCTTTATAAGTAAACAATTAATTTGGGAGTGGATTTTAAAATGAAAATGCTTATTCGTTCAGAATAAAATATGTTATGTCGAGTAGGTTGAAAACATTCAGGACACAACTTGGGAATAAAGAGGAGTAAGCCATGTCAATAATTTTAATAGAATATTTTGAAAATATAATTCCTAACCCTGTCTAACCTCTCTAGGGGAATTTTGCTAATACCACTAAAACGCACAGATACATCTCTGAAATAAAATTAGGGATACGTAGGACAGGAAGTCCCACACAGATATGGTCTTGTCTTTAAAAAAGACATTTGAATATAATTCGACTTGAGTATAATACGACGCCGTCTTTCTGAAGCTAAAACCAGTGAATAAATTACATCCTTGATTATAATGTGACCGTAATACAGTCATCCCTATGTAATTTGTTTTAGAAAAGTTGTAATATATTATCTATTAAAATCTCAATGTTGTAGCGTATATATTCGAGTCTATTTTGATTTTTTATAAGTTTTTTGTTTTTTATGCCAAATTAGTGGGTCACACATATACACAGGTAATGTTTTGAAGACGCTAGAAATCATGCATTTTCGGTAATCGGTGGCACTAAACAGGTAATTTTTATCTGCAGAGTTTAAAATTGATGCTCCAAAATCAAGGAGCACAATATACATGAAGTCTGCTTATATACAAGTATATATGGAATTTTATTTAATTTAAAATATTTAATTTTTCTTGATATGAAAGAATAAAAATGAACCGGATGTTTAGTCTAATTTCCGTTTCAAAACATATTTGGAGACTTAATAGACATACCGCGTTTTAAGGTGTCAATTAATCTAACACACTTTCTGTTTAATATCAATTTATTATATTTTTTTATATTAATAAACTATGAAAATTAAAAAAAAAACGAATGCAAAGAAAAAACTCAGAATCAAAACATGAACCAACATTGTAAGCAAAACTGTTCTAATTTTAAAGAATACACAGATTCCCAAATATTGTTGACATATCAAATAAATTTTTTATAGACAACAATTTATAAACACCAGACTATTTGTGTTTTATTATGTATTCTGCTAATTGATTTGTAATCTTGCTGTTTCAAATATGTTATTCTTTGAGCTGATTAAAAACTTCTGAAAACATGTCTTCTTCTTCATCACGACGTCGGCGGTCATGACTCTCCACTCTTTCCTGTCCATTGTAGCTTTGAATAAATTTTGTCTTTTTGTTATTTCTCCGAAACATTGTTCTGTCAACCATTTACTCAATCTCGCAAGGCAGGTTATGCGTTGTTTTTTTCTGCCCTTCTTGACTTCATTCTGTCCTGCGAGTATCAAATTTATTTTCTCATTATGTAACCTAGAAATTCCAACTGACTTTTTCCTGAAATTAAGTATAAGTGTTATTTTTGTTTCCATCTTCTGTAAAACTTCGACGTTACATACATGTTCGGTCCATGATATTCTCAACATCCTTCTGTAGTACCAAATATCTTTTGCTTCTAATCTCTTCTTCATCTGTGAGGAGATGGTTCAGCATTCACTGTCATATAGGAAGACTGATATTATGTTGTGGACTCTTCCACAACAAGCTAGTTAACCCCTGCTAGGAAATGTACTATTCCTATTTTCACCATCACGATCTTACAAATATATAACAAGTTTTCATTGGTCAATCACCTTCAATCTAGCTTGCTGATTGTTCAGTTCCGACAAATCAAACCGCCTGCAGGCGACCAATCTGTTTTCCCGCTCATATGCTGGGAGCCTCCCCATGTGGTACACGACCATTATATAAACCCAACACGTCTAAGCTCCCTGAGTAGTTTCTTCTCATTCCTTGCTACCAAGTACCAAGATGTATATCTTCAAGAACTCCTGTCTAGCCAGACGTTAAAGACCATTACCAACATTCACGCAAGTACGAACTCTGAAATTTCTTCTGAACTTTTACCAACTTTACAACTCACAATTCCAAACTTTATTCTTCTAAAATACAGTTTAATATTACTTCCTTTTAATATGAACTCAGGTACAACTGTTACCTAATCAAAGGGGCACGACTCTGTTCTACCTTTTTAGTTCGCATGCATGTATATCAAATATTAATAAATTCAGTTGTTATGTTTTGAAATCATTCCGTTCAGCTTTGTATTTTATACTTTATGCTATTTACGTCAAATATAAATTGCATTGCGTCCATGCATTGTCCTTAATCCCACCTTTCCTAGCCAAAGTTAAACATTGATAATACTATCACTACAATAATGGCAACCCCGACGTTCGTCGTTCGACTTTCACAACAACAATGGTAACCCCGTCGCTACAATGTAACAGTCTAGTAGTCTTTTCTTTTTTTTCTAAATGAAATTTTCATGTTTCTTATTATTTTGCTTAGCTTCTGGAAAGCAATTTTAGTGTCGCACTTTTCGAACACTTTACAGATATTTAAATTTTTGTAATTGATTGATTTTGATTTCTCGTATTATGTACGAGAAAATACGGTATTCGCGTTTCTATATACGCGGAGCTGATTTGTAAAATGTACAATCATAAAATAAATTGAGCTGCATTAGATTTATTAAGGCAACAATCTGTTTATTCATAATAGTTTCTCAAATCAATTATGAAACTTTTCTATATTAATAAAAGCAAATCCTTTAGAATGGTCAAGTCATCTGTTTTTAAATTTTTTCTCAGACATCTATTCCCTTTTGTTCTGTCATTCTAAACGCTGGAATAGGATAGCCATGGCCTATTGGGATTTACAGCAATATTATCCGATCATTTTCCCAGAAGTCTATGCGTTGGATTATTTGACTTATTGGAAATGACATTTCGTTTGAATGTTTTTCTCTCTTTTTTTTAATATTTTGATTTGTAACACTGAAAAATAGATAAAATCCTTGTTAGACTTATGAAAATGTAAAAGTCTATCAGCAGAAATGTATAGAACTTCTGTAATTTTCCTAAGGATGCGTCATTAATATAGCAAAAATATATTCAATTATCTCATCTCTTCATCGTGTTGGTGATGTCAAGACAACATTATTAATTCTATATCTTATTTCAGAAAGGAAGACACAGGCACAGACAGCGTGCTCTTTTCACAGCGATTGTACAGCTGATAAAGTCTGGAATGGATCGACTGTAACTTTGTATTAACAGTAACAACAATAATTAATCTATATGTAAGGATTGATCGTGTTTATAATTGAGGTAATTTAAAAATACTGGCCGTTTTTATACCTGAGTATTAAGACAAACATTAGTCGAGTTTATATTTAATTTAACAAGTAAACATTAGTAGCTTTCATATGTGAGTATGTATTTAAATATTGGTCAGGGTTAGACTTCAGTAGGGACTCTTCTTCCGGAAGGGGCAGAGGAGAAGAAGGGTGTTTTTCCCGTTGGAGTAGAAGCTACGGTTGTAGTAGCTGTTTCGTGCCGGAGGTCTTCTCTCCTCCCTTACGTTCTCTCCAATGACGTTACGCGGACAGAATCCTCGGATTTTCCCGTAACATCTGATCCATAGCGTTGGTATGACCGGCTATGACTAGCTTAGAGAAGATGGGACCAGCTTAGACCAGCTAAGACTAGCTTGAACCAGCGGGGCGCGTTTAAACACTCGGGGTCCCACGTTAAAAATCGACTCTGTGTCACAACCTGACTCAGTGCGGAATCAAGCTAAATACCAGATTAAACTTTAGTATTTAGGTTAAAAAGCTAGTCGAGTTTATACTTTAATAAATAGGTAAACATTACACGGTTTTATATTTGTGTCTATAGGTAAACATATAATAGTTGTCATATGTGAGTATATAGTTAAATATTGGTAGGGTTTATTCTTGAGTTTATACGTAAAAACTGGTAGACATTATACCTCAATATATAGGTAAACATTAGTCGCGTTTATATTTGTGTCTATAGTTAAACATTAGTAGCATTTATATGTCAGTATGTAGTTAAATATTGATCGGGTTTATACTTTAGTCTTTAGATAAATTCTCGTCTAGTTTATATTTGAATATAAAGGTAAACATTAGTCGGTTTTATACGTAGGGATATGGTTAAGCATTTGCTCGCGGATGTATGAGTTTGCAAACCTACACTTGGAAGGTGTCCCAATTTGAGAGGGAAATTACCCATCTTTAGGAAGAATAGTCAACTTATCCTAGGTACCACAGATAAGGCAAGTATAAATAAGAATTTCAGGAGTCCAAAGAAATTCCGGGATTGTTTAAATCTGGATTATTCTCAATTATAATCTAACCATTACTACCGTAGTAAGAGAATTTGGCACTGAATGTCAATAGGAGATAGTCCTTGTAATGATAAAGGTACTCAGGTGTAGGCTTTAAGAAAGCTTTATTCAGCTGAGAATAAAAGATTCACGTATAGTGTACTTTTTATAGTCCCAGTAAACAGAATTAGGTCTCTCAAAGAGGAGAGTAAAAAGAAAATAAAGGGGAAACCACTCTTGATAATTCATAACAGTCCTTTGATTTGCTAAAAGTGGTCCATGTACACGTAAAAGTGAAACACTGTTTAGCCAGTTTTCTCTATGCCTATTGTTAGTATCAGGGATCGATCGTCATTGTGTGCCAATAAAATAGGCTTTTTGTTTACTCTATTGAACTGATATGCATGGTGTTTAACACACAAGGATTACTCTTAAACTGGTTTCACATTGAGTGACTCGTTGCGTGTGTTTAAGCTCAGCATTCCGTAGCGTACTAAGGATTATATGTCCTCGTGAGACAGAGGATAGAAAATTAATTTCTCAGTCGATTAACTGTTGTCCTGAGTTCTTTAGACTCTGATTCATATTTTTGATAACAAGAGAGTGAATGTTATTTTATTGTTGTATTTTTTACTATTGTAGATGACACAGAGGTGAATGCGTCTTCTTAAAACTTTAATCGAGTAGGCTGTATCCTTATAGGATGAATCATCTTAATTATTTCTTGGAGATAAACGTGTCTACGAAACACATAAAAGAAGTGATAATATCTGGCTGTAGAAAATGGTTGCAGAATTATCGTAAAAAGAACCTGATAGATAAGAGGACAAAAACGGTAATTGGCAATGCAAAAGACGAAATAAAATATGGGCAGATGGTCGAGAGGTTAGAAAGTTCGCTTTCTAACCATGAATACCCAGGTTCGAATCTCACCATCATCGATTTGTCAGTATCGTCGCTTTTTAATGTTATCGCCCCGTGGAAGCGATCTCAGCATGCGCAGCTTTGGAAAGTGCTTGAAAAAATACCACGGGTCCAAAGGGAAATTGAGTTAGTGGGAATTTGAGTTTGGGAGCCGATGGTGGTTGAGCTTCACGAACACGCGAGTCATTTTAACCGCACATTTAAGCGTACTGGCTCGTTCAGACTGTTGATCACGCCAAATAATGCACTCTCTCCCTGTAACTAAAGTCTGAAGTATAGATCAAGCTGAACTCTGTGGATTTTTAACAAACACGAATGTGCTTGAACAGGCGTCTGCAATAGGAATTGGTTAACCACCCAAGCAAACTGTGAAAAAGTTTGAATCCTATTCTCCGCATAGATCTGGGTCAATATCAGGATAGGCTGAGTCGTATAGACTTGGTTCGCAACCAGTATGCCAGACATAGCAACGGTATCCTCGTTGGCGAATTCTTCTGCCGAGTTAATCAGGAATCTAAAAGATATATGCGTATATCAGTCATGGGACCTAAGGAATAAGATCTGATACGTTTTAGAAATTACCCGTTACAACTAGGATTTATATGGCAATCACTTAAGGGAAAGAGAAGAAATTGTCGAACATGATTCAAATGATCAATTGATCTAACTCCGTCTGTAAAATTGTTCTATCGTATCTAGAAATGATGTCCTCGCGTCTTTACACTGCTGAATAAGAGCTGTTACTTTGGAAAAATAAATACACACGTTGTAATAATGCTATTCAACCGTGAACCATCATCTAACACAACCAGATAAAGTGACTAATTCTTGAAAATAAATGTTCAGCGAATGAAAATAAACCAACCATAAAGCAATAGGATATATCTGCAAATTTCTTTTCACTTGTGAATATATATTTTCTATTTTTTGAAAACATTAATGTCTGGTTCCTGAATATTGTACAAGAATAAAAATGTGGAATATATCATGGCTTATCACTGGCAAGGAGGTTAATTCACTACCTGAGACTGATTTCAACACAAAGAAACGTTTGTTTTTTGTACGTATTGCTAGGGTGTTTTCCACTTGAAATTGAAATGTTAAGAATACAGTAGACATCTCTTTTCAGTTGCTGGAGAGTTTTAACACCAACTCGACTGGAATTCGAACTTGAATCTACGACGCTATATTCCTTACACAACATGCACACCCATTGTTTACTAGACTCTGTAAACTTGGATTCAGTAAGTACAACTCATATATCTAATATATTGCTAAAGATACTGTGGAAATGGTTCATTAATTGTACGGCTCCAGGAAATAACCGACTACTTATGCTATACTCTGTCTTTGTAAGAGACACATCAGATCAACAATAGAGCATTGCTGCTATATCTGGGCTGGGCCTGCACATGGTTCAAATGCCACTCTTGTGGATTTAAAATATGTTTACAAGATCTTGTCGGTGATTAATTATTTTTCAAATTTTCCCTTTGAAACAGACGCGAATCGCAAACTTCTCGCTGTTCTATCGCTAATTGCATATATATGTTCTTTCGACCCACCATTCCTGACTTTTACAACTGGGCCCAATCATGCCACATACACAATATTCTCTATATATTCCAATACTAATAAGCAAGTTCTATTTGCACAATTTCTTACCGAGAAAAGTTGCTTTGTGGAAATTTCCCGGAAGGATATTTTCCAAATCACTACAATCAATCTTTTCAAGCCTAGAGTAAATCGTTATCTTTCTTGCATCGCCCAATGAACTTCTCTTCTTGGCATTTTTACGCTTATGCAACACCACACAGCCAACTTCTATCTTAAGTGACTCTAGGGCGTTGTATTGATTGAAACATATTATAAAAAATGTCTTTCTGGGAAGGGTCATATAAATGTACATATACAGTGCTCACATGAGACATTGTCACAGTAATCCGTTAATTTCTGTTTTTGGTCGAACGGTTCAGTTTTAAATTTTGATTTGGGCCCAGATATTCGAAATCGAACGGTTTATATATATATATATATATATATATATATATATATATAATTATAATTGACAAACTGGCTGAAACTCGTAGCTGAAAAAAATTTTCATGTTTGTCAGATTTTTCTAAATACTGTTTATTGATATATAAAATTATACAAAATTATATATTGCTAAATCATATATATATATATTATAGTAAAAAAAAGAAAGAACAGTAAGATATATAATCCGGTGTTCTTATTGATATTTTTATTTTTGCAAAACAGTGCTCAATGTAAATTTACAGAGCATAAATATTATGAATTAACTGATTTAAAAATATGGTTCCGTCGCTACACAGCAATTGCCATGTTTCAATAACAGAAACAGTTGTTAGAATTTGAAGTTGTTAGTTTTTGTTTTTGAAACATGGTAATTCCTTTGTAGCGAAGGTATTATATGATTTTATTTTCCTAAGTACTTTCAATCTCATCTGAGACCATCGTCAGAAGTTTGCATATCTATGGATGTGTTATGCGTTAAAACCGTAAACTCATAATATTTTTACCGCTATGCAAGTGAGGAAGCTGTGTGATTTAAAAAAAAGGATTTGTTAATTGTAGTATTTGAATTTAGTATTATTTATTTTGCTCTTTGCTGCAACAAACATTTAAGAACTTTTTTAGTGTACTCGTAGTTGAAATTACTTATTTTTGCCAGTAATTTTCTTATATAAGGGATTTCCATTATTTTACTTTTGGGGTTGTCATTATCGTGATGAAGGACTGGTGCATTTTAGGCTTATATCTGTCTAAATTTTCTACAGCCGCCATGAAATCAATTCGTGGACTTGAAAGGATTAAAAAACAAAAAATTAATAGACATAATACGCCTAAATTATTTAACGAAACTTCTATTGAATATATATATATATATATATATATATATATATATATATATATATATATATATATATATATATGTATGTGTGTGTGTGTGCGTGTGTGTGTGTGATTTTTGGTTCAGGGGAACAATTAGATTATCACTTTTTCAATTCGGCTTTTTGTGTCTTTCGGCTGTGTGAGTCTTGATTTATAGGTAATATGCAAAAGAACTCACGTAAATTTCTGATCGAGTATATTGTCGCTGTTCGTCTAGCCATATTCAGTACTGAATTGTATTGTACAGAACAAGGAATGTAAGTTCTTACCGTATCTTTAAAAGAAGAGGGTCTAAATGAAATATATTTATTGCCGTATTTTCCAAGTAATAAGTGCACGGCCATATTATACGCGCGTCATTTCAACGAGGCTTTTACAGGAAATATGGTTTGGCGTATGTAAGCAAAATTAATACATGAAAAAATGTTATGCTATGAGATATAGCTATATCTTGATGTAAGACATGTTTGATTGTTTTCCTAATTTCTTATATAATAAAAAAAAATTCATTTTTTTTTAATCGCCCGCGTTCGTTATTCCCTGATTCATTTTCATCGTCTGAATAAAAGAAACGATTAATAAAATATATTAGCTTGATTAAAAATTAACTTCAGTTTTTTTTTTAAACCACTTATAATGAGGGTTTTGTCATCTTAAGTAAATGTCCCTTAAATATGTCATGGTGATGGTTACATACGGTAATGTTCAACGTAAAAGACAGTGCATTTACTTAAAATGCAATGGAATTCTAACTCTCCCCTTAAAATTCCAGCAACAAATTTTTGTTTGAAAATAACCTGGGAGTCGTCAATGGTGGTGGTTGGGGGGGGATCTTGTTCTTGTCCAAGACCTCATACAACATGAATAACACAGAAAAAAAAAATGTAAGTCATTTCGTCTGTTCTACCCTACTCGTCATATTCACCTAATCTTGCATCAAAAGTTATTGACTTTTTTCGATCGCTGATAGGGGAAATTTTCTTTAAGGAAGGCTAAATTCAAAAGTTCGCCAAAATATTTTTCACGTCACGTGAAATATAATGACAAATATATTTTCAAGAGATACATGTCGGATATTAGAATTTCCTGCAAATACATTATTTACATTATTCGGACTATTGTCCTCATCTTTGTCGCCATATTGATTACAGAGTTCGGCCGTTGTACACTCTGGCCTTCTTCACATGGTTGGAATGTCGAACTGAACCCTTTATTTCGCTCACTGGGGTAAACTGTTTAATGGATGTCAGTTATCAGTTATCTCCTGTTAATCTCCCTCTTAAAGTTCTCCACTGCCTTAACCGGGTATTGAACTCACGCTCTTTGCATCCTGTCACTGGATCTAACTAACGCCTTTATCCACTGTGCCTTATGGGCATCTGTGTCTAAATTTCTGTGTATTAGAAACCTAATGTCTTCAGCAATCATTTTTTACCAGTGATCATATTGCAATTTTTGTTGTCATCATTTTATGATTTACCAGAGCTCATATTTCAGTTTGTTTTAATATAACCCCATCTCAGAAACATAGACAGTTCCTGCAAATAATGCTAAAGATATAAATGGAATAATTGTTTTGAAGAATAAAGTAAAAGCTAAAAAAATCGGATATTATTTATAAGTCAGACTAATAGTTATATAAATTTACCTGTCTGTGGATATTTGTTATTGAAATACTTATTCTTCGTCTGTCTCTACCTGTCTATCAATCAATCAATTTCAACAAGAAACTTTTCAGAAATCATCAGTTGTTATCAGTAGAATATTTTATGAAAGAACTTTTGTTAACAATGCTATTAACGGTGAAATATTGAGGATTTCATCCTTGCATTTTAATTAGTTAATAAAATATTATTCAGCAGTATTGCGACATGCTATATAATTTAGTGCACACTGGACAATGCCAACGCAATGTAATTTAACTTCTCTTCATGCCAGTAGATACTGGACATTTTCTCCCAGATAGAGAGAAGACCTGAGGCACCAGTTACATGGTTCTGCGGTAGGAGGCTGAGAAAAAATGTGTACTGAGAAACGAGGGATAAAAACAAAACAAAATATACTTATATTTAGAATCAGAAAGGAGGAAGAGAAAGACAAACTTTACAAAAAGCTGCCAAGGTTAAAAAGTTACGATTGCTGAAGTTCTGAAAGGACAGTGCGCGTAGAAGTAGATGGTACTGTCCTACTGATATTATAGTAACACCATCATTGAGCGCTAAAATCACTTCCTAGAATCACTATTCTAATGTTTCTCCATAGCATTACTTGCTTTGGGGATATCAGACTGAGACATTTTTCATAGCCTTGTCGTAGTTGTTCCATGTCCTCTCGAAGACATTAATGACACACAGGATGAATCAATGTGAATTATTCCGTCTAATACACCCGAAGTTTCCATATTTATAATGAGAGATGATAAATAGAACCAAATTTTAAAGCTTTATAAACACCCATGTTTATTCTTGTTTCAAGTATCCACCACTTATGGCCATCGCTTGAAACGTATTGTTTCTATAAATTATAAATAACATATTCATTAACAAGACCTGGAATTCTTATATATATCCAAATCTTCTATGACACCTATACTTTACGAATTTAAGTGCAGTACTATATTGGCGGGAAGGTCTCATCATTTTACAGCTTAAATGGCCACATGTAATCATAAGTTATATGCTAACTGTTTCTGTCGCACTTCTCGCTTATGGAACTCTATTCCGGTTTCTTGCTGCCAAGTCAACTTTGATCTTCAGATATGTAAATGCAATATCAATCTTTATCTTTTGTCTTATTAATTCTTGTTCTTTTAGTGTTCTCTAGTCTTAATAGTAGTTTCTCATATTCTCTAACACTTACTTAATTCTAGCGTCTTAGTGTCTTTATTACCATGCTTGTGGTGAAATTATATTTTTTTAAGTCTGGATCGCGAAACTCGTAATTTTTTTTACGTTAGAGGAAGACTTGTAAACTTGAAACGAAATCTGGTTCATTTCAAAGGAAATTCTTATCGTGTGAACAATGATCTTCAGATTTTGATCTCGTTTATTACAAGCGAATAATTCAGCAGTCAGGAAGTCTTTGTCGCTAACACGTCTACGCGACAAGAGGCCGAACTTTCCAACAAAAATAAGCTATGTAAGATGTTTTATCACACAACGTCGCTCTAAGCTTTGCATTTCTTTTGTGCTTGCACGGTACCTGCGATGACAAGTCAACAAAAGCTACACGCGGATTACTCTTTTAATCTGCACTTTCCTGATTAGTTGGTGCAGATAATGTTTATTATTTAATTCTACCATTTGCTTTTATGACATCAGGTTCGTCCCGTGATTCTCGTCACAGTTTCAGGGTGTCATCCACTGTGGAAGTGCATTAGCTGATTGAAAGCACTCAGCAGAAAAGGTGAGCCATTGCCGCCGGGGTCATTTTCTGCTTTTCAGGGAGAAGTTTTTCTTTTACTGGTCTTTGTACTGTATGAGTTACTGATTTAATAAAGCCCATTCATAGAGCGACAGCCGGGATTATTGTCGTTTTCGATTTCCTGCGACAGCTCTCTTACGGCGTTGAATCACGACACGAATTATCAGGATTTTTATTTCCTCTTTTAAAATCGAATGTTTATTGCGACTCCATACGGTTTTAAGCAGAAACTAAATGAAACATCCCATTTAACAGTTGATTTTCTCCCTTCTGTCAAAATCATTTTGTTCAGAGTTGTTACTATTCCAAGAATCAGGCTATAAATATAACTGATTCCATCCACTTACCATCGTACTATCACTCAAACAGAAGAATATAACAATATAGCAGTAGAGAAAAAATAGCATCTGCGCATATATTATTAAGTATAGGACACTGTGCGTGCGGCACGAGATCATGCAAGATCCCTTACGAGGTTTGTGAGTTAGGCATTGATAGCTACAGTATTGTAAGTATCATGAAGAAAGGTACAAAATGAACAATTCATTTTATCCAATACATCAGTTAAGTGTATCATTTACCAAACACAGTACTGAATAAATGCAGCATATTTCAGATAACATTCAGTGGTAGAGAAGGAATTATATATTATATCAATTTGTAAGAAATCATGTAGGAAAGATATATTGTAATAAGTTAACAAAAAATGATCTCTGCCACATCATGCCTTGTGTGAAGGATTTTGTAAATACCAGATGTTTGAAGTCAGGCAGTTCGCTGCCAGGCTCGAACTCTCTGACTTCGCCTTCGAAAGTAGAAATCCAACAACAACAGAAACAGCAACAGCAATAAAATCAACAACTGCTACAACTAAAGAAACAACAACAGGAGTTGTTGGATATAATCTCTGAAGAAAACAAAATAAATTCAAAGTCTCTTACGCCAAACGCTGTCCAAATCACCATACCAAAATTTGTATACAATCCAGAAAAGGGGCCGACATTTTTCTGCGTATTTTCGTAGATATGAACAAATATTCAGTCAGGAATACAGCGGCAGCGAAGATGAGAGAAGAAAGAGATAGTTGTTGAGGAAAGAAGCTTCGATAGAGTATGAAAAATTCTTCAATTAATTATTACTGAAAAAAAGAACAGGTGAAACCGGGTTTGAAGATACGGTACAAATTCTGAGGAAAATCTTAATGACAAGTACTCTCTATTTAATGCTGGTTGGATGTGCGTGAATCTAATCAAAAAAGAGGCCGAAGATTTTGTCATGTACGCTAGTATCGTGAAAAGTTTAGAAGAAAGGACCTGATTCTAAAATATGTTCAAAGGGTTATTTTTTGTTCAAGGTTTAACAGCTAAAATAGATGCTGAAATTCGAGAGAAAACTTTGGCGAAAATTGAACAAAACAGTAACATTAGACTGCAAGAAATAATGGACGATTGACAGACAATCCTATCTTTGAAACACGATACTGAAGAAATTCAGAATAGAATTTTCATTGGCACAAGAAAAGGATAAATGTTCGAAAAGAGAATGAATACAGATGTGTTAAATTGCATCCTGGAAAAGACTGCCCGGTTAAAATGCAAAATGTTACAAGTGTATTAAGTATGGACATATAAAGTCACACTGCTGAACCAAACCAAGGAAAAATTCTCAGAAGAAATTCATACACAGCATTGCGATGGAAGAATTGGTCACAGAAAACAAAAGGAAAAATGGGATTTTGAAATTAAATAATGCGGGTGTAAAGATGCTACATGACACTGGTAGTGATATTTCTATAATCAGCAAGAACATATGGAAGGGAATTGGAAAGTCTTTATTAAAAAGGTCTTCCAAAGTTTCTGATGAGATTTTTTTTTATAAATGACTTGTAATGTTTTGTTGCATGTAAAAACTAAAGCTTATGTAATATATATACTACGAATTTAATGGTGCTGATTCGATGGAATTATTTAAAACTTTTATTGTAAAAACTTAATTGGACAAGCCCTAATTTAAAAAAAAAAGTCTTAGTGAATATCTTAATGGAAAATTATAAAAAATTTAGATGTTCTGTCAAATAAACTGGGTCAGTATTCAAAATTCAATGCGGATGTTCAAATAAAAAAAAGTTTCAACTCCGGTATTTAAGCCGAAACGGAGCGTACCACTCGAAGCAGTGGAACAAATCAACGAAGAGTTGGACAGACTCGAAATAATTGGTGTAATGGAATACGTTTTTTTTATTGTTTTTAAATAATCCATCAAAGTGAGCTAGAGCAGCAGTGTATGCAAAGAAAAGAAAAAAATAATAAAATTCTTGTTTGCGCGGATATATCGACAGGATTAAACAGTTGATTAGAAAAAGCATAAATACCCATTACCAAGTCTAGAGGAAATTTTTTCAAAGTTAAACGGCGGAAGAATGTTATCAAAGCTGGATCTCTCTGAAGAGTATTTACAAATTAGAGATTAAAAATGAATGTCAAAAAATAACGACTATGAATACGCACAGAGGATTATATAAGTTTAACCGACTTCGTTTTGGTAGAAAGGTGGCATCAGCTATTTTTCAACAAGCAATGGGTAGCATTCCCGTGGATTTCGATTTCGGAGTAGCATATCTGGAAGACATTTTAATCAAAAGTGCCTGAGGATGTTATAGGCGCGACAGAAGTGGAAATATGTAGTACGTATTTTGAGTATATGTAGGATAGATAACAGTTGACACAGGGAGTGAAGATGTTAGTGATCTGGTAAACATGATCTCAGGAGACTTTTCATAAAGTTGCAGTTCTTGGAAAGAAGCTTTCAAAATGTAACTTCCTCTTCACTAATGGAATACTTTTTTTTTATTGTTTTTAAACAACAAATTTACCATGGTTTTTCTCAAACGATCATATCAACTCGAGGCCTATTACTTATTGTTTATTGCACATTTATATTGTTGTTTATAAAGAATAATTCGAATTTGCTAACCAGGCGTTATCTCTTTGGCTAAATGCTATAGAACGTCACGACAAATGAGGGTTCGGTGTAGGATACAGGTTTGATTTTTGTACGATATTTCTCGGATATTCAGACCGGTAAATGTAGTTAATACTGTTTATTATAAATAAAGAATTTACTTAAATATCTGTATCTATAAAAAATAACGTTAAAAAGAACACACACACACACACACACACACACATATATATATATATATATATATATATATAAATTATAAATTGATGTATTTAAAATGTTTTTTCGCTACACAGTTCTAACCATGTTTCAAAAATGGAAGCTAAATTATATCTTACTGTTCTTTTATATATATATATATATATATATGAGTGTGTAATTGGGCAGCAATTCGTCTTTTATACATGTTTCTTTAAAGAGGCCTGGCAAGGAATTGTGTTTTATCTTTTTATTCAATTTTTCTTGTCTTTGAATATTAATTTCTTTTTTGAGCATAAAATGTGTAAAAGAATTTTCAAATACTCTGTATATCCGAGTGCTTTCGGTTATTCCATTAACCACTATCAAGATTCTTTTAACTCAATCTGTTGCTTTTTATATATGTGTCTCTATAGGGACGGTATATATAAGTTTACGTTCTTATCGTATTTCTTTTAAGGCTATGACTTGTATTTATGTGAATATATCTTTTATTCTTTCATTTATTTTATTTCTAGTTTATTTATATTTATCTTTTCGCTAATGGCTCGAAATATGCTATCTGCAGAATATATCATTTTATTTTGCCTTTTGTAAGTCTAACTGTGACGACTGAAAGTGTATAATGGTTTATTTTTTGCCAAAAATATTATTTACTTTTCGCTGCCAATCTTTACACACATCTGACTTTATCTTTCGGAAAGGCACCAATATATAATATTGTTAAAAATCAAAAAAATACAAACTACTTTCAAGGAGGATACCTGCCTCTTGGCATGAGGTAGATATATTGCCGGCCATTGGCAGCAGGTTGTGGCCTTCACATTCATGCAGAAAACTCAATACTAACATCCAGGAAAAATAAATATATGGACAAAATGAAATAATAAATAAGAAAACGTGAAATGCATTTCCTTTTTTTCCGTTTGAATGGATATTTCGGGGCATTAGAGCAGAAATCATGGCTTTGTTAGACCGCATGTTGCCTTTTTGTTTCATGTTTTATTCATAGATTAGATTTTGTAAAATAGTTGGTCAGAATTATTATGTTTTTGGAGAAGGAGAGAGAATTCGCGAATGTATGACAAATCTTTTATCCCCAGTCAAAGAATATATATAATATATAAATCAATAACTTTACATATAAATAAATACGTACGTTCAGACACACACCAATACTCGCTTACACTCAACCACACACACACACACATATATATATATATATATATATATATATATATATATATATAGTTTATGAAAAACTAGGTAATCCGTATGGGTAGACCCAAGGAGGATAAAATCCAGAGAGCTCAATGTAAACCCAGAGCAAATAATTTTAATAAAAACAGACCACGTTAAAGTTCCATGTAATAAATTATTTCACCACAGCACCACAGCCCTTCCGCAGTCCTTTAAAAGCGCTGTGGTGAAATAATTTATTACATGGAATTTTAAAGTGGTTTATTTTATTTAAATTATATATATATATATATATATATATATATATATATATATATATATATATATATATATATATACACGTTGGGTAACTAAGCATAAAACAGCCGGGCACTTGAACATGCCATAGAAATATAATATGAATCACAATCATTATCTGAAATAATATGCACGTTCTTTTATCAAATATTCGAGTCTAAAACTAAGAAATGAGTGAGTGTATTAATAGGGATATATTAGGGATAAGTTTACCTCAAAAGATAATGTTAACGCACTGTTTCGGTACAATGCAATCATTTGGTGGTGAGACTGAAGTGATCTCTCCAAGGTTTAGGCCTTTGCAATGGGATACGCGGGTCGTCCACTTCGTTGATCATATGGTCACAGTCTGGGCCGCACCGACAAGATCCAACATTACATTTGAAGCCGGCTCGGATTCAGACTTCAGGGGGCTTAACACTGGATTTTCTTTCGGGATTTTCTGCGTTTGGATATGGCTGCAAATCAAGGGATGTTTTCGCGGGCTGATGAGGTCCAACTACCCGAAAACGTAGCTCACTTCCCCCTTCTCCCTCTTGGAGCTGGACCTATTTGTCAGAGTCTGTTAGAGACCCATGTCATTCGGGTATTTTATAGACTGTGCTAGCTTACCACCACTATCACCTCAGGTTATGAAAACCTTTCGGAAAGTTTGCTTCTAAAAGTCATTGGCTGCAAAAGTCTGCTGAAATACAGCAATTCCTCAATCCCTCCACTATTCAATCAATTCGAAGTCCTAACATCCTCGGCTGATAAGACATAATGCTTTACTCGGAAATTTTCATCCAACTCAACTGGGTTGAATTGCAGGAATCACTGGCTCCTATATCCTTCGTAATACTTCTGCCAGATCAATCATGAATAGAAAAGCAATATAATCACCCAAGTGTGCATTACTAATAGTACTAACCGAGGAAAGAAAGGAAGAAAGGAAAGAAAGAAAGAAAGAAAGAAAGAAAGAAAGAAAGAAGAAAAGGAAGGAAAGAAGAAAAGAGGGTAAGTTTTAACGAGGGAAATATAGAGGAAGGAAGGCAGACAGGAAGTAAGGAAGAATGGAATGGAAGGAGGAGGAAGGCAAACAAGAAGTAAGGAAGCAAGGAACTTAAATAAAAGTATCTGCTGTTAAAAATCAGAAAGAATAGCAGATTGATATTATTTGATACATAATCCCACTATGAAGGCGTGACAAAATAATTTTAATTTTTTACTATTCATTATAGTTATTCTGAAATCATAACATTTTTCTACTCGAATTTAATTTCCTGGAATTCATTCACACTCACTCCTCAAACTGTTTACTCATTATTGCAGCGGACATCTGCTTACTTTAATATGTCCGTTTTAGTCTCATATTGATCATTAATATTTATAGGTTATTAAACTCAAATATACTTACTTTAGGTTGATACAAAGATTCCGATATTATTGCACCATTTATATTCGGGCTATTATCCACATCTTTGTTGTTGTTATCACAATATTTTGGCCCACCCCCGCCTTCTCCGTGTGTATCCCGTATTGTATTCTTTTTAAGCATTTCACCCCAAGCAAGGCGGGAAGCCACTAGCACGCAAGGGGTTACAGAGTATTTGGAGCGAGAGCAGATAGGAGTGATAGAGGAAAGGATGAAGAGAAGGATAGTGGATAGATCAAGGCAACTGGAGATATCGATTGACATTACATTTAAATAGTTGGAGATTATAGCTCTCAGGGAAACAGGAATAGGGAAGAGGGTTCCACAAGCGAGAGGAGCGAGATATGAAGCTATTGGAGTGGAAGAGACGGTTACATTTAACATGTTCAACAGTGAAAGGGTGAGAGCGGAATGCCAGCCTCGGAGGACGCTTGGATTCATGAAGTCTGGTAACCAACGGCAGCAGCTCATCGGAGCAATTACCATGAAAGTATTTGTAAAAAAGACAGAGAGGCGAGAACACTTCTGTGAGAGAGCGACTGCAGACGAGATGCCAGATCAGGACCAATTACATTGCATATCCGTCTCTGGATCTTATCAAGAACCCCGAGGTAAACAGAGCGGTATCCAGACCATAAATATCAGCAATACTCCATGTAAGGGCGAATGGTTAATTTGTAGATTTGAAGGATCGATTCAGGGGAGAAAAATTTCCTGGCGCGGCACAGGGAGCCAAGTTTCCTTGCGGTGAACGAAGCAATTGACTCCATGTATTTGTTCCATCTCAGGTCAGCAGACAACGTGAGACCGAGCAGCCGCAGAGAGGTGCTCTCGAGAAGTTGAGGGCAGACATTCTAATGGGGTGGGGGGCATGGATCTCTGTGGTGATTTATAGACAGCAGTTTTGTTTTTGATGAGTGAAAGATAACCAGCCAATTCCTGCCCCAGTTCACAACCGATTGGAGGTCCTTTTGGAGACGAACGGCCAGGTTAGTTTTATCAGCGACACTAGATTTGTTTTTGAGGCAGGAGTAAATTGTAGTGTCGTCCGCGTCGGAAAATTCTCAATTGAACCATTTATTTAATCTACCGAGGTAAACTCTTCTGCTTCTACTGTCCCTGTCTTGGGATATCGTCTAGATCTTATTTTATTTAGTACTGTGCAGCTATTGCTCGCCCGTTTCCACTGAGTGCAAGTACACACCAGTGATATAACTCACAATCATTATGGCCCAATTTCACAAACCAACGCTTTTACCTAAATCGATATAACCTGAGGAAAGCCGGAGGGCATAACGTCCGAATTGTTGTGATAACAACTATAAAGATGATGAAAATAGTCCGAATATAAATAGTGTAAATAACTATTTACATATATTCAGAAACAAGCATAACAAAAAGAAGCATTTTTCAATGTAAAAAAAAAAAAAATGATTAGTACAATAGTATTACAGAAAATGGTGTGCTATTAATTTCAATTTTAATCATAATTTATGCGTAATCATAATTTAGATTTTAATCTTTATTTTTTTAATTAATTTTAATTATAGGATTGATTGTTTAAGAAAATGAATTTGTCATTATTTTTAATGTATGCCATATTCATTCGAAAGTAATAAAGGATATTTTGCTTCGAAGCATATGAAATATCGAGTCTTTTTTCTTTAATTTTTGTCTAATTTTCTTCATTGTTAACACTATATAAAAAACAGGAATATTATCAAACTTTCCTCTAAAATATTTTCCTTTATATCATATATATATATATATATATATATATATATATATATATATATATTTATTTAAAAAAAATTATAACATAAAAATAGCCATCTTGTTTCAACACCTCTGGTGTCTTATCAAGTGATGATGCTGAATGTAAAATAAATGGTTTTAAAAGTTTCAAATTAATTAACGATTCTTCGCAAGGGGAAAACGTTGTTACAAAAGCTAGAATGAAAAATACGAAGTCATGTTAAAATAGTTTTTCAGATCTTTAAAAAGGGTAATATTAAAAAGAATAAAAAAAAGAATATATATATATATATATATATATATATATATATATATATATATATATATATATATATATATACTAATAATTATACTCGGTTGTTTTAAAAACCTCGGATGGCACAATTTGCAAGATAAAACGTTCAAAAAACTTAAAACTTAGCGTATTGAGCATTCTATGTTTTATCTTAGTTACTCGCTTGTTTTTTTTTTCGTGGGGGGTGGGGTCGGGAGGCTAGAAATTTAAGGCAGTGGACGATTTGTTTCGCCCTGTTTGGATGTTTCAATTCTTTCTTTTTTTTCCAGTTTTTTCCTCGGATTCCAATTTGTTTTGATATACTTGCAAATTGTGCCATCTGAGTTTTTACCAATCGAATATAATTATTAGTATAATAATTTTAGCTCTAGGTCACTCCATCGAGCACTTTTTTAAGTTAACCTTCATGGAAAAAAATAAGCATTGGTTTCTCATTTAAAAACATCCCTTTACGTAATAGGTATTTATACCAGTTAACAATGCTTAAAAAGATAGAATCCTTCATCTCCATTATTAGATGGAAAGCTTATTTACTTTCTTAATAATAACCGGAATAGCCCTCAAGAAGCCACAGAAATTAATGGCTTTAAAATCAATGCACACACACCGCATATTAAGGAGTTAGATAACTTCGAATCCGACTTGATCAGGTTAGTTAAAGCGATAAAATATAAATACACTAATAACAATACACAGCAACAAATTAGAAGGGATTTGAAAAATATTAAAAACAGTAAAGAAATATTCCTGAAGGCGGATAAATCCAGTTTCCTATATAAGATAAGTTCGGATAAATACAATAGTACGATAAACATGGAAGTAATTAAACACTATAAGACGGTCCCTGCAAACTTAGAAGTTGAATTCAATAAGGAAGCTAGTATATTAGCTAGAAAATTTAACTTAGATAATAAAATAGAAAGAATTAACATTAAAGATTGTTTCATAACATTAAAAGATCATAAGCATAACATCTATAGTAACTCCAAATGTCGGCTAATCAACCCAAGTAAAACAAAAATGGCGAAGATTAGCGAAATCATATTACAAGAAATATATGAAAGAGAGTGTAGAATTAAACATTAAACAATGGCGCAGTACTGGTGATTGCATGAAATGGTTTAACAATTTTAATAAGTGTTGTGGATTCCGGGATGAAATCCGGTCTCAAATGAATGACAAACGCAGGAATGAAATATAGCAAATAAATGTATTGACGTAATAATACAATTGGTAATACGGTTAGTAGATCCAGAAATGGTTGGTTAGATATATATATATATATATATATATATATATATATATATATATATATATATATATATACAGGCTACAGGGGAAATTCAGTATCGAAGTATGACTTTCTTCTGAGTCTACGTGCTCCCAACTGTGACTCCTACAAAGCGGTTACCTCACACACTTACTCTCTCACTGTCACTGTTTCACTCTCTGACTTCCGGTTATTTACCGGCAGCTGTACAAGTATACACTGGGCGAGTCCACTTGTATGAAAAAGGGGTGGACCCCTTAACAAAAAGAACCATACATTTTCATTTGTAAAATATGATATAAAATAATTATACTCGTCCTTTACTTAAAAACGGTCATGAAAGCATTAAAGCTAGCTAAGGAGTATATTTCTATATCTGATAACAAAATTGACGTTATTATACACTGCCGTAAGTCGTTATTATACCATAACGATACGTTCTAAAGTTTAAACGAGATAGCGGCCACTTTGACAATCCTATGGGGGCATATGACGGAGCTGAATTGTACGATTTAGTAGGATGTCTACTATTAAATAATTTGAATGAGTGTCTTGACACAAGTAACCATATAGAGACGATGGTTTAAATATAGTAGATAAATGTACTCCCAGAAAAGGTGACATATATTCGAATTTAAATGAGAGATACAAACAAACCTAAAAGAAACCGATTATTTAGACATTACACTTGACTTACGCAATTGGATAATTATATTTAATCAATTCATCGAGTCTGATAGAAACCTCAACATAATGCAGAAAGCACTGGACGACCGTTTCGTCCTATATTTGGGACTCATCAGCAGTGCGCATCCACTACCGAGAATTGAAACGTTGACCGTTAGGTTGTCAAGCAAACATCATACCAACTGTTCCAATAGCAGCGCTATATTGAGTCTGATTTGCAATCTCTTCGTCAGCGAGGCCCATTCAGACTCGATGAATTGATTATATATATATATATATATATATATATATATATATATATATATATATATATGTGTGTGTGTGTGTGTGTGTGTGTGTGTGTGTGTGTGTGTGTGCGTGTGTGTGTGGCTTTCTGAAGTAATCCCTCTCGAAAATAACGGTGTCGCTAAAAAGTATACGACAGTGTTTTTCTTGTGTGCGATTAAGTAATCTTAACAACAGTTTAGCCGAAAGTGCTTTTAAAAAAATAAAGAAAATATATTAATTTTTACTGAGACTGATAGGCATTTCCATAACGTTTTCTCCTTGATTTATTTTTTTAACATTTTCTACATTTTTAATGATTTCCTCTGATTCGCCAAGGAGTAAAGAGCTGAGAAAACTTTGAAGGAAATTCTAAGATAGCTATAAATATACAAACCGGAGCGTTATTCTCGTTTGCATCAGCACAATCTATAAAATGTCTATTTGTAAAGCTTGTAGAATATATATTGCATGAAGGAAACGTCATCTCTTCCTCACTAGAATCTTCAACTGCTTCATAAAACACAAAAGCGATATTTATAATATCGTAGAATATACATTAATTATTCCGTAAATTTAGTTATTTTACATGACTGAACACAGGAATAATTCCTAGAAATATTTGTCTTCATTTTAAAAGAATGACGTCACGTATCAGTGAATACAATGAAGGATGTGGGCGCATTTCTTTCGATGCTCATTGAAGCGATTATTAAAATATAATGGGAGCGACACAAAATAATAACAATGCACCTTCTTGAAATTAATAATATGTAATAAATTTTCATTATATACATTTGTTCTATTCGAAAACGATTTCACTGTATTCGTTTATGTGAAGTGGCATAAAACGTTTTCAGTTTGGAGATTTTCGTCTCACATGTAACCCTCATCCAGAATGACAGATACATAACATATAAATGAGTTTTGCTAATTAGTTATGGTAATTAAATATATTAACTATTAAGGAATTAATCCAATGTTTTATCTACAGAGAATGATGGGAAACAGACGTCTATATACTGGTCTTTATTAGTAATTTACAATAGTTTAAATTGTGCGGAAACTCTTGCACAAATCTTGCATATATGCATATAATAGCTCGTATTCGAGGATATTAGGGCGGCCAGCCGTTCCTTATTGCAGACGCTCGCTCAAGCACATTTGTGTTTGTTCAACACCCACAGAGTCGAACTGATTTAAAGTGCAACTATGCTGAGCAGACTTTAGTTACAGTTTCTGGAATATAGCCTGTTATCTAGGGTGATCAACAATCTGAACAAGGCCACGATGACTTGAGACTTCGTGCTAGCACAGCTATCGATGACCCCAAGGCTTCGGGATGCACAGTTTCACTCACACAGCTCGGGTCAACTCGTCGTTTGATTTTCAGGCACATTTCAGCACCCTCCAAATCGATAACATCAGGAAGTCTACTTCCAGACAAATCAACCGCAGTGAGTTTCTACCCCGGATCTCATGGTCAGAAAGCGAACGTTCTAACCACTCGCCCATATACATACATATATACACAGACACGCAATCTTCAGTCCATGTGTGTTGCCTGTTGTCTGGACTATTCGTATATTCTTTCAATGGTGCATTATGGGTAGCAATGCTTATCGTATTATCCTAACGATTATTAGGTAGTCTGTAACGGATATAAATATAATTATTCCAAAGCCTTTTGAGTAGAAATAATAGTGGTCCCGAATATATTTATCTGTGTTATTTATTAGGTTTAGACTCGTTAATTATTATTGATTACTAATTATTATTCTTGATTGTTGCTTATTATTATTATTACACCTACTCGAGTTTATGCGTTAATTAGTTTAATATTTACTTAATTTCTTTATTTGAGCAATGTAATTTTTTTGTTTCTCTTTTTATTATTATTTTCCTTTATGATTATCTGGTTTGTTTAGTTTAAACTCTTGGCTTGTTTAAAATATGTTACATGTGTTTATAGATTTGCATTTTATATCGTGATATTTTACAAGGCATTCGTTTTTAGTTTTAGATTTTGAGTAATGTTAGTAAAAATTTATTTCCGAATCTGCGTTATGAAATGATTTCTGATCGTTTATTTAATAATTTCTAATATATACATACAGTGATGGGGGGGCTTGGTCAAGTGTTTTAAACATTTGTGTTCAGAACCCTTTTCGATGCTCGCAAGTCGATTTATCAAGAACTGACTTTTGGATGTTAGCTGATTCGGGGTCAGTTACACCATGCTATACAGTTGGAAAGTTAGTGGAAACAAAATTAAGTTTTTACCCAAGCGTTGTGATGGGAATTGGGGAGATGAAACATCGGAAGCCCTCTATGGCTGCTGTTGTGACCTAGTAATGTTTAAAGAAATAACAAAACAAGTGTTGCAGATATATCATATATTAAACAGTAAGTACAACAGAAGAATATTACACAACTATTGAGTGTGTGTCGGTTGAACCAGCGTTCAATCTATTCGATGTTATATTTACCAGCCTCCCCACGAGGTAGGGTGTGGTACAAGGACGAGTTTAATGTGGGTCTAACCGAGCCCGTAGGCTCAACAGAAAAATTCCCCATAGACCCCGTATAAAATGGGGTCGGGTAGCTGTTTCGAGTCGCTGTTTCCCATAGTCATCTAGGGCCTTTTTTCGAACATAGCCTCATCTAGGGATCCTTTCTGACTGGAATCCAGATCTATTCGAATGTTAAAAATTAACAGCACTCTCCACCACGATATATGTGGCACGAGGCTTACCGTGGGTATTCGAAGCCTATAGGTTCGGCCAAAAATATTCCCTTTGAACACGCCTAAACGGGTTCAGAGACAGTCTACCTCCCCGGACGAAACATTGCCCTGGGGAAAAGCTTTTTTTGTGTTCCTATCTGCTCAAGGCAGAGTTCGACAGTAAAAACAATCTACTCGACTGTTATATTTAACAGCCCCACCCCACGATGGATGTATGTGGCACAAGGCCGAGTTTACCGTGAGTTCTCCGAGCCCGTTGGCTCGGCCAAAAATATTCCCTTAGAATCCGCATAAACGGGTTCAGGGTCTGTCTAACTCCCCGGACTAAACTTATCCCTTCAGCAAAGCCTCGTCCGGGCTCCTCTCTGCTGAGGCAGAGAGTTCAACAGTATGAAGAGTCTGGTCGACTGTTAATATTTAACAGCCCCCGATATGAGTGTGCATGTGGCACAAAGCCGGTTTATTGTGGGTATTCTGAGCCTATAGGCGCGGCCAAATATATTCCCTTTGAACCCGCCTAAACAGGTTCGGAGACAGTCTACCTTCCCGGACGAAACATTGCCCTGTCTCGTCCGAGTTCCTCTTTGCCGAGGCAGAGAGTTCGACAGAAATGAACAATCTGGTCGACTGTTCCCCCAAGGCCTTCTCTTCTACTAATCTTATAGTAGGCGGAAGAGTCCAACATAAACACTTTAGCGGGAGAACACCACACCAGCTGTGTAAATAGGAACGCTTTTTGCTGTGTAAACTAAGGCTTTTTGCGCAGACTCGCTTTGTATAGAGTGGTGTTAACGCCAGATTATGCGTTCTTTACCAGAAATTTTTACTAAGTCCAATGTTTGGCTCTGGGTGTTGAAGAAATGCGCATGACTTCAATAAGTACTTAGAGTTGGCAGCCATTATATATATATATATATATATATATATACACTTACATAGGTGCGAAAATATGATATGTAATTTTTATATAAGTGGAAAACATTGAAGGACTTCATTGGACTAAAGTAATGTTTTTGTTGATGTAATTATATATGTGTAGGATAGGGAGATATTAAAATGCGTTGTACTTTATTGAAATATTTTGCCTAATCTATGGAAAACACTTTATGTATATCTACGGCTCAACTTGATAACATTGTGATAAGGAAAACAGCATTCTCATTCTAGTGTCTTGAAAAAGAATTATTTTTCTTACTCTATTCAGGGCTAATTTTACTATGAACTGTATTCTTTACAATTTAAGTTATTAGTTTTCTTCTGTAAAACGTTACATCCACTCAGTAAAGAAAAACGATAATAATTATAATAATAATAATAATAATAATAAATGTGGAAATTGAAAACAAGAATAATACCAGTGGTAATAGGTGCACTTGGAATTATAAAAAATGGAACAAAACAACACATTGAAAGAATCCCTGGAAACCCCAGCTTAAGAGACATACAGAAAATTGTCTTATTAAGTACAGCACACACACTAAGGAGAACTTTGTCTATGTAACGCTAGCAACTTCATCGGATAAAAAAAAAAAAAAAAAAAAAAAATTAACATGAAATGTGGCCATAACAACACACCACGACCTGCCTTAGGTCTTTCCGCAGACTTGGTAGGTAGTGTGTCCATAGCAGAAATCGAATGATGATGATAGTAATAATAATAATAATAACTGACAAGTACAGCCCACACCTTACGAAGGGCTTTATCTATGTAATCTTTTTTTTTTTTTTTTTTTGTCAGTGGAAAGTGTCATGACGCGATTTCTAACCTTAGGTCCCTGGGCGGGACCCGGAAAGAAATGTGTAAACGCCAGAAATCAAAGAAAATAAAAATAATAATAATAATATAGCAAATTAGTTTTACAAAAATGATAGTAAGACATCTCTGTGAAAAACACAAAGAAATATATATTGTGTTCGCTAATGCAAAATCTTTTGCAATACAGATTGACATGTTAGCATAATTTAATGCAATAGTGCAGCTATATATTTACGAGTACATAGACATATAGATGCACTATTATTTAAATATTACATTAATTTTCTTTTTTTGAGTAAAGGGTTTTTCTTTTAGGAAGACAAGATGCCAAAAGAGGAATGAGTGCCATAGCTTTGTTGTAAAAGAAACAAACAAATAAAAAGCATTAAAAAAAAAAGCTAATCTGATACATAACATAGAGCAAAAGAAAAGAAAATCAATGTGTTCAGGAGCATTTTGATTGCAACTTGAATCTGTTTGAACTATGAAAGTTGGCCTAATTATACACTGGGAGTTTATCAATATTTATGTTTGACAAAATAAATAAATAAAAAAAAATAAAGAAAGAAAGAAAGAAAGAAATAGTGAGTAGTTGAATATTTCCATATATTTCCAGGAAACATCCTGAGCAACTTCGTGATAAATTTACAAATATACAAAATTCAATCTAACCACCGATTCAAAATTAAAACTGATAGCACATTTGAACACGCACGCACGCACACACGCACGCAAACAAATACGCCCGCGCACATAAGCCCAATAAAGAAAATATATATATATATATGCGTGTATATGTATGTGAAAAGTGTGTGTATATGAATATAGATGAATATGTGTATGTGTGGATATGTGAATATATTTTAGGTTTTTTATATATATATATATATATGTTTGTGTATATATATATATATATATATATATATATATATATATATATATATATATATATATATATATATATATATATATATATATATATATATATATATGTGTGTATGTGTGTATGTATGTGCATGTATGTCTGGGTGTGTGTGTGTGTACATGTCTAAGTGTATGTACCTACTTGTATAGGTTTTTTGTGTGTATTAGTATGTGTTTTTGAACATAGAAATATTTGGTCCTTGCGAAAATGAGACAATGGTTATATTCATCTTCATATATTTATATTTGATTTAATTTTCCCAATTACAAAGCGGCCCTTTAAAGTAAACACAATTTTATTTTCCTTCGTCCCATCCCTCTCCCCCACCCTTTCCCTTTTTTTTTTTTTTTTTTTTTCCTTCCTATCCGAATTGTCTGTGGTGTGTATATGTCACCACGAAATGTATCTTTATGTATTAGACATCCGTCGACTTTCTTTCTCTCCTCTTTTTAAATCCACCCCACCCACATCTCCAAAAATTCTCTCTGTCACTCATCCTCATACTTACACTTTCTCTAAATTCTGTTTTGATTTCCGGAGTTGTTTTTTTCTGTTTTCATTTTGAATTTGTAGGTCTGATGATTTGGATCGTATTTACGATTCCAATGGAATAAATTATGACCATGGAATATTAGTGTTTAAGCCTTTTTATTATATCCTTACTCTGTCTTAGACATTGAGTTCTACCTGGATCCTTCCTCTTGGAAAATTTTTTCTGAAAATATACATGTATGGGAATTTTTTTAGATATATTTTCATATGTATGTATATTTTCCACTAATATTATATATATATATATATATATATATATATATATATATATATATATATATATATATTATATATATATTCAGTTGATGATAGCAAAGTCTTGAAAGCCAGCGTCACAAACTCATATCTTTTTCGCCTTACCCACCACTCATTGTATAGATATATGTGATATAGTTTTCTCTCCTTAGGACAAGTATATGTATGTGTATATAGTTTTGTGTACGTCTTAGCAGTATAAAAGTATCTCTGAGAACAAAGCATTCTTGTCATTCAATTTACCTTCATCAGTTCCGTTCATTCCGTGAAATACAGTGTTATTATATCACGGATATAATAATGCCCATAATACGGTAAATTTCAATGGCAGAATGAAGCCTTTAATCCATATTTCCCGTTACATTGCTATTCGTGACGCGATATTATTTAATCGTCATATGATATTATTATCATCTATTAACTATACCGATAGGAATATGCAAGCAAATATGAAATGTTGATTTCTGGCTCAGCACAATGCCAATAACAGGATAAAACTCACGTAAAGTTTTCCACGTAAAACCAGTCGCTGTGGTAATTTCATCAATGGCAAAGCGATAAATAACATTTGAGAATTTTTTGTTAACCCATTCTTTTATAAATCTCCATAAACGGATGTTCTCCACGTGTCAATTAACGAAATATATGTTTTTAACACGTATTTTTTCATCACGAGAAATGTCGGAGCAAAAAGGACGTTATTTTTTGTCACCGATGGCAACACAGAAAAACAAGACTTACATTTGTCTAACAAAATTACTATTTCTTGACAATTTTACGCTTTAAATCCATCTTAGTCTATCTAGCTAGTAACTTTTACCCGTGATTTTTTTTCTCCACCCACGTTATCGTTCAGTAGTTGAATATAAAAACAACTTTGTCAATCCTTTATATAGTTTCATTCCTATTTTAACATTGATATGATTATAGCAATGTTAAATACAATTTTTCCTCGTTGGATACCTGTTTTATGCGATTTTTTTTTCTTTTGCTAATTTGAATATCGTATCATTTTGTCATATTTTTAATATTTCTATGTGAGAATATATTTTTCCGCGTGTTTAAGGCGCCTCGTGGTCGTGTAATGGTTACCAAGCTTGTCTCGGGAGAACAATTACGATTGAGTAGTAATTTCGATCTTCACTGGATGCTCCATACTTTCGGTCTTGTGTCACATCTGAGCTCCGCTTGGAAAATCACGTGTATCCTTTCTAACATAAAATAGGGCAAGTGCATCGGGCACACATATTTGTATGCTTCTCGTCGGTGTGGTATTGCTAGTGACAAATTTCAAATGTACGCATTTTTGTAGTGACTTGTGCACTGGATATCAAAAGGTATTTACGCCGTTGTATATATATATATATATATATATATATATATATATATATATATATATATATATATATATATATATATCAGGACGGACAACAGTTTTTTGTATATTTTTATTGTATGTGGTTTTGCACTAATACAGACATTTAAATATGGCAGCTTTCTAACTCACCTTCAAGATGAGTTTGATTTGGGCGCGCTTCAGAGAAAACCATGCCTCTTACCCAAGTAGTACATGTAATCTTTCCACCATGATGTGTGACACGCGGTAGTAGGCCCCACCTTTTTAATCCAACTGGGTCATTACTTATTTACATAACAGCCGCAGCCTTAAATTTGGTGATATTTAATTGAAATATTTTTTCACGTGTATGCACCTGGAGTTTCCCAAGTATTTTATTGTTCACTCATACTATGTTTCAGAGATATTTCCTACATTGCTAGATATTTAGTTAAACCACCATGTGTGTGGAGAATTCTACTATGACACGATTTCACAGAATTAAATTAGTATTGTCCAATTTTAATTGTATCATTGTTTTACGCACGCAGTTCTGTTTAGCGTCTGTTCAACTCCCGTAGTAAATCGGCAGCCATTGAAAAAATATATCTTTAAAAGAAAGAAAATCATTCAGGTACCAAGATCCGTAGCACTGATGCTTTTCTGCTAAAAACACAAGCATGGACTATCAGTAATTTGTGGAAAAACATGACACCCAACATCTTCAGAAGCTTTCTCAGTGCCGCTTAACATCTTGAAAATTTAGAATATACGTACTGAAGCGACTGATCACCTAGTAAAAGTAGAAAATATTTTAATATTTTTATTTAGGTATTTCACTGATCTTAGGAATTACCTACAAAAAACGATTACATCGTGCATTTTAAGCAAGAAAATACGTTAGGTTGTGTTTTTAATATTATATTCTTTAAGGGAATAGGAAATAAAAATATATCACAAGAAAAGCAAATCAGAGTTCACAGACCAAACACAAACTTCAAACTTTATAAAACTTTACAATAAACCAATTAACACATTGACAGCCAAAAGTAAGATATTGACACCGACTAGTTATCTCTAGTTATTTTAGCGGTCTTTCCATCAAAGCTACAGACATTGTTTTCCTTTGTCTGTAACGCAAATAACCTGTACGTGGTGGTCTAGAGCAGAAGTAAAGTAATTGTACTGGCAACTAAAAAAAAAAAAAAAAAAAGAATTTATGAGGAAAATTATTGAAAATATAACACAGACGCGAATTTTGTTTGAAAATAATTTTTGCCTAAGTTGGCGTTCGAAGTCGGATTTCATTATTGACCTCTGGTCGTCAGCGTGTTAAACCACTTACTGAAATTGTGGTACAAACTATCAGTACCCAACAATGATACAAATGCAGGAAAATATCGATTAGGCCTAAGATAGTTATTTTAAAAAGTGAAAGACTGGTAAATGGAAAAAGAGTGCTATCGCATATTAAAATAAATACGAAAACTACATCCTTCCTGCTCTTATATATGGCTTTAACTACATGAATGTGTGTGTGTGTGTGTGTGTGTGTGTGTGTGAGAGAGAGAGAGAGAGAGAGAGAGAGAGAGGGGGGAGACTTAAGCGCATCAAAGTGAAACTGAAATTTCGATGTCTTCTCGAAACACATTATCCGTTTAATTACTGGTTACAAACAAACCGAGAAAAAAAATAAAATAAAAAAAACAACATTACAAAATAAGAAAGCTTCCAACTTTGTTGATATAATTAAGTGAAAATCAATAAAACATTTGAACATAAAAGCGGTCAAGCAGAATTATATCTCAAATAGATCCACTGCAATGCAGATGAAGATACGGCGTATTCAAGTGGTCAAAGTTCGATGCCTGGTCCTAGAAGAATCATGTCCCGCTGGATGTAGTAATTTTTGGAGAAAATCCCGTGAGCTCGCAATGTGCCACAGGCGGAAAGAGCTTAATGTGATGCCAGCCGGTAACAGGTTTGGTAATTAACAGTCAAAACAGTTAATTAAGGATGTTCAATATTTGCATCTTGTCCGGGATTTGTCACGTTTTCTCGTTCCTAATTGAAATTCTATCTGTGCATCTGTTTCTAAAAAAAAATATATTTCAAGAAAAAAAAAGTAGAAGATCAGTTTCCAAACTGAAACAAATAATAATAAAAATAATCAGAGTTTTAATTGAATTTAAATATTTTTTAAACAATTTGTTAAAGATGGCCTTTCTTGTTTTTAAAGGTTATTTTCTCGACATTTTTCTTTCCTGTTGGCAACAAATGGTGCTATAATCTGTCGTGATTTTGACGGAAATTATTATTAGTATTAATCTTATTAATATTATGATTTCTGGGATGTTTATTTTTTGTAGGATATAATTAGGTAGTTCTTTATTGAAACAAAGATATCACAGGTATCATTCGTTAATGAAATGCTTTAAACTTTTATTTGCTCTAATAACTAAATAAATACTGTATCCAAGGAAAAACAAAGTAAAAACAGTCTTCTACATTTGATTATTAGGACTAATTTTCAAATCCTGTAATGCAAATATTTTGCTATTGTTATCGTATAGTACAGTATTGAAAGGAAAGACCGGGACAGATGAATTGTTAGTGATCTATAATTACGATAAACATAGGTGAGAGAATGGATCTACAATACATATATATATATATATATATATATATATATATATATATATATATATATATATATATATATATATATGAAGAAATATACTCTTAGGGTGTGCTATATTTATGGGATAAAGGGCTCAATATCAGAGATAGAGCGTGTGTAAATATAAAAGTGAACATAAAAGTCAACACTTAGAGGCGACAGGCTGTTTTCATGCTAGACGCAATCGAGTGATTTTTTTTTATTTGGGTTAATATTAAAATTAAAAAAAATTAATGTTAAAAAAAAATAAATAAAAACAAGCAAAATAATTTAACCGAAATAAAAAAATTAAATAAACGACTTCCGGCAAAATAAACGCCAAAATAGACTACCCACAATTCACCACTAACCTTATATATGTAAATAGCCAAGAAAAAAAAAACAACAACACTCGTGGCCTGACGATTACGTCCAGCATGAAACAGCCTGTCGCCTCTACGTGTTGACTTCTATGTTCACTCTTATATATATATATATATATATATATATATATATATATATATATATATATATATATATATATATATATATAATAAGAAGAAGATTTACAATGCGGTGTTCTTAGTAATTAATTTTATTTTTTAAAAACAATTCTCGATTATGGATTTAAATCTAATTGTATAATTAAATTTAAATTTTTATTTTCTCTTTTGAAACATGGTAATTCCTGTGTAGTGATGGAATAATATTTTTAAAGATGAAAAATAATTATAATATAAAAACAGAAAAGGAAACTTAGATTATGTGTGCAGCGACACACATCACACACACACACACACATATATATATATATATATATATATATATATATATATATATATATATATATATATATTTAGCATATATTTCCATTCAATCTGTTTTGGTTAAATAATGTAATCATATTATGTCTATATATTTTAATTTTAATCCCTTCATGTTGACGAATTAATTTATTGATGAGTGCAGAAAATAGATCAAAAAAGAAAATCGTAAATTTTATTTCAAACAAAAATTTGGAATTTTTTCTTAAATCCGCCTTTGAAAGATCAAACAACCATGTTTGTTATTTGCTTCTCAACTTCACTTTAAATAGATATTTAAAAATTGGGAAAATATTCATTAACCAATATATTGGTGAGTTTAGTAAGCTAATTTTTTGCATTTTCGTGGGTTTCTAATTCTATAGATATTCTTGGTTTTAAGTTAGTTTTCAGTTTTCTGTAAACCTATGACCAGAGTTAATTATTCGCTGTTGTGAACAAGCTGAATTTTATTCGAGTTTCTTCTTACAAAGCCTAACGATTGTAACGTAAATTAAGTGCAGTTGAATCATAGAAAGGGAGTTTTGTAAACAAAACGTTAATAGTAGTTATAATACAGACTTTTTTGTCTGCTAATTGCTACTGCTAGAAAATTACACGCATTCATAAAAAAACGTAAATAATTCTTCCAACTTGAAAGAAAATAAATACTCAGCAATGACATTTATTTAAATTTCTAGAACTGTATTTGAAGATTGTTTATTTCTTCGTATTTTGCACATTAATTCTTGTTTCTCTGTCTGTCTGTCTCTTTATGTGTGTGTGTGTGTGTGTGTTCTTTCTGTGCCCATTAATGTAAATGACTTGATAATGTAGAAAAACATTGAAAACCGGTATGATTTCTTCTAAAAGATTACAGAATTATTCGTGAAATTTATAAGAACCTCTACTTAGACATGTATTCAGTTTCATGAATGACATATTGTCAATAAATCAGTTATGGGCTGATGTTCATACACACACGTGTATGTGAATGTGTGTGCATGTGTGTGTGAGTGAGAGAGAGAGAGAGAAAGAATGAGAATGGGAGAGAAAGAGAGAATGAAAATTTTTATAACTGGTTGCAGAAAGGGGGTTAGGAGAGATAATGAAAAGAAAAAAATTATTAAGAGCTACGAAGGTTAGGCAACTATAGAGAGCCATGATGGCCCACATCCTGAGAGGCGCGGTAAATGGAAGAAGGAAAAGAAAAAAACAGAAAAAGAAGAAAATGAAGAAGAAGAAAAAATGAGAAGTATGAAAAAGTAAAATGGCCTTACGGATCTTCTTGCCCAACAATGTACAATGGCAGTTATTATATTTTTATATAATTCTTAAACTCTCTTTCAAGCACATTTGTCATAATGCGAAGATGCAGAGAATAAAAGGTCGATAAAGAGGGTGCGTAAAATATTAAAAAAAAAAAACTTCATGCCAGAGCTTGTTAATTAATGCAGATGATGCAGACACGTCGTATTTAATTTTTACGAAAGAATTGCGTTCGAAATTAGTGTTCATGAATTCATATCATTTTTACTATTACGAATGTTTAAAAGATATCGGCCCGACCAAAAAGCCCTTCCCTGCTAAATCTTTTTATCTTTAGTTATTCGATCAGGGCTTGAGAAAAGCATTGGGCCGATACCATTTCAGCTCCATATTGCATAGCTATTGCAATATATTCAACAGCGTCAGTTCACCCTAAAAGGAAAAAAAAGCAATGCATCAATATTAAACAAGTTCCACTGACATGAAAGCACTTAGTTATGTCAATTGAAATTATGTCTACTTGTGGCTATGTTATTTTGGTTACCATTACTTATAAAAAGCGACCAGCAAGCCGAGTCGATAATCAGGGTAACGGGATGTTCATGCAGTCGGCATTTGTACAGTCATATGTTTCAAGGGCCGGGCAGCAGTGTGAAGCAGCAACGTCAGCGGGGCCGTGCGCGTCAGATTTTTCTCAGATTTAATGGAAGGGAGTGTGAGTAAAAAATAAAATAATGATGTCTGGGTCTTTAGTTCGAAGGTTCTAATATCATGACTACCAACGGTCTCAGAATCATGAATATATTTTATCAAATAATGTCCTTTAAAATGTGTTTATTACAGTGGCAAATAAAAGACATAAGGTAAAAAAAAATAATCGATATCATTAATTTCTATTACGAATCTGCTAGAAGTTTCTTTCTTCATTAATTGAAATTTATCGGGAAATTTATGAGGAAAGAGGGTTTGTAGACTTTTATACTCACAAGACATTTTGAAGGAAGTGAGACAGAAGAAACAGCTAATAAGCTTAAGTAATTGTTTGAGAGAATAGGGATTTGGAATAATAGCCAGGACAGAAACTTGTGGAGAGACACAATCGCAAGGTGTCGTATACACATTGACGTCAAAAAAAGAAGTTGCCTTGGTTGATTTTCCGACACTTCTAACCTTGCTTATACATTCTGAACATTACAATAATTTGCTAGTAAGAAGCGAACATTTTATTCCATAGTAATAGCCAATCACATTAGCCTTGCTAAATAATCTTCAACTGAGAGGTGCCAACGTAGAATGAGTCCTGATAATAATAATAATAATAATAATAATAATAATAATAATAATAATAATTTTACAGTTGTGACATAATTCTAATTATTCATGCGATCCATTTACTCTGAGTAAGCATTACAACGGTAGGTGAATTATATCAATGCATATACATACGGATATAATGAAAGTCTAAACTAATTTAGACAATAATACGGCATCGTACATTTAGGAAAAACGCTAGTAATGTAAGCTATATAGCGAAGTAATTGTATAAACAATTATGATTGGATGTCTTGGAGTTTCTGGAGGTTTCTGGTTGAAACTTAGAAGCAGCCTGTAAAACAAACAAGTAAACTCAAAATAAAATATTATTATTATTATTATTCTTATTGTTATCATGAATTTTTTATTATTATTATTATTATTATTATTATTATTATTATTATTATTATTATTATTTCCTTGGATTTCTGTTGTATACTCAATTTTTCTGGGTCCCAACAACAGATCTAAAGTCAGAAATGGCATCAATACATTTTAATATGAAGATTTATTGTAAACGATAAGGAAACAAAAATATCCCATAAGATCACAAGCATTTTTCATAGTTAAAGCTCTTCGTAATGTGTTGGTTGTACTTGTGAGTACAATTCGTTATATTTCTTTAAGGCATGGACTACCAGGAATCACTTATTATTATTATTATTGGAAAAATATGGTACTTTGATTAACATAATGTAGCCGTGGATAACGGAAATTGGAGACACTAAGTTAGAAAAACCATTCAGTGACAGTTGACTTTCAATGAAGGGTACAACGTTAAACCTGAGAAAGACCCTGAGTCAGAAATACGAAAGAATTTGTGAGATTTTTCAGTCGATGAACTAAGAAACTAAGGCAAAACATCCCACATACACTAGAGAAGATCAAATAGAAAAAAATGTTAATCATTGATCCGTTTTCACCTTTTTATACGACATTAGAACAAAAAGAAAAAGATAAATGACTTTAAAGTCGCACTTGAACGTTTCATTACTGCACAAGAAACAGTCAATAACTGAACGAAAACTTAATAAAGAATACTAATAACGATTTTTTTTTTGAAGAAAGGAATCATCTTTAGAAGAGAATGTTATAAACACTTAGAACGAAATTATATGTATATCTACATCTGCCGGTTGTGGCCTGCTATGCACATATTATTTTCCATATATTAAGATATTTTCTCTCAAACACTGACGTAGTAAATTCTCTTCCTCAGAAATCATGACAACAAGATTTTTCCCGACTCAAGAAGTTTTCGTAAAATCTTACAATCATAAAGGATGGAATTTTCTGGATTTCAAATTAAACATTCCCTAATCACTCTCTCCCTCTCTCTTTCTCTCTCTCTCTTTCTCTCTCTCTCATGCTGCTGGGTGGTGTTCGAAGTGCACCCATTGTTACAGAAAATAGATTAGTTATATTCCGTAAACTCTTCAAATCCCGAGGCAGATCCGTTTAAATATTTCTGTTTCTTTGGAGTTCCTTCTTTTATCATATGGAAGAAACGAATTTGATACCTGTTACTCTCCTCTATAAAATTAAGGGTTTTTTGTTCTTCAATGAGCTGGTCTCTATGGAGCGAGAAATCTCATATCTTTTGACTTGCGATTTTCTACCATTACCCCTTGTCACTTATCGATCATATTTACGGCATACATCCGAATAAATACTCTTATATTCAAGTAATATCTTAAACTCTTGCTGTGGTTAACTGCCTCATCAGTTTGTCCACACATCCTGCATTTGATTTCTTCTGGTGGCGTGTGTGTCTTGAGTTTGTGTTCGTTTTTCGTGATGTATTATCCTGTGTTGCAAATATAATTGACTCTAAGAACATTCTTTTAAAAATGAGAGAAAGATAGTTATTATTAATATTATTATTGGTGGTGTTGTTTTTGTTGTCTATACATGTAATGTTCATGTATTTTTCAGGTGTCCGGCATTCTTACTAATGCAAGTAATAATTTACTTATCTCTATATTTCTTGTGCAAAATGTCAAATGGGCCATATTGTTTACAAGCTTAGAAAACAATTTAGAATCAAAGAAATTGATTCTACGTAATCAAACAGATTTTTTTTAAAAATATATTCACTTAGTAAAAAGAAAAAAAAATGGTTTTGCTCAGGCAGATATTGGTGATGTAAAAAACTGATATATTAATTTACCCTAACCGGAAGAGAATCATATCAGGACTATTCCCCGAACAGACTTGGAATGCAACGTGAATGGCGTCTAATGTGGAAAATATTCTTTCTCGTGTTTGATTTGTTTTAATGGAAATTCTTTCGGGAGAATTTCTGTCATCTGGATAATAGAAATTACAAAGAGGAATTCGCTAATTTCCTTGAGGCAGCGAAACAGATATTCGTTTTAATCTGTAAATAAATTGACCAATGATTTTCTTTGCATCACAAAGCTCAATCTCATGTTTCAAATATGACACCAAAAGACGGCATGGAAAGATTTTGCACGTGCAAAGTATTACTCGGCAGTTTCAATCAGTAAGTTATTTCTTTGCACAACCGCTTTGTCAGGCAGCACTAAGCAAAATTCAATATATCGCCAAATTATTCAAAAAATTCCTGAAATAAAAAATTATTTACTTTTGTTTATCATGAATACACTTAGAGTTGGCGTAGGGCCGTCGAGGAAAATGCTTCTGTAACCGAATACTGAATATCAATGTCATGAATTCATAATTTTTAAGATTATGTCAAAATAATTCCGTAAAATATATTCATCAAAATAACAAGGGTAGTCATAGATTTAAAACCATTTACGATGGAAAATGTATGAGCGAAATAACGAGATACTTGAAAATGACTGACGTTTGGATGATTCCCAACTCAACATCTGATCTCCTTTTCATTAAATGTTTTTCCAGTAGTTAATAAAATAAAGGGCCGAAGATCCACCCAAGGTAGAGGATTAGTAAATGCAAATGTGTACAAAGAGAAAGCAAGATGTGCTTCTTCCCAAGAACTGCTACTTCGGGGAACATATGCCCGAGCGGATGTTTTCCTGATCCCTCCCATCTTAACCTTTTCAAGTTGAGCTTAAAGCGTTATTTTTCCTCATTAATTTTACTTGTTACCTCATACAACAAAAAAGCTCATTCTGAGTAAATCGTGTGCCTCGAAAGTTGATGAACATTAGTAACAGACACACACAGACATATATATATATATATATATATATATATATATATATATATATATATATATATATATATATATATATATGTGTGTGTGTGTGTGTGTGTGTGTTCAATTTTATCTATAATGTGAAATTTGGATGATAATCAGACGGAACAGGAAATATAGTAGAGTTTGTAAAAAATATTTATATTTTGCCTATCAAAAACCATCATTAGAAAAAAAGGTTGAAATACATTTCCATTCTCTGATGACGATTTTGATAGGTTAAACATCAAATATTTTTGTAAACTGTCATATATATATATATATATATATATATATATATATATATATATATATATATATATATATATATATATATATATAGTAATCCGTTGGTATAATCTAGGCGAGTTCTATTAACACATCATAGAATTTAAAATATGTTAAATATTTAAAATATGTTAAAACTGACTTCTCAAAAAAAAAAAAAAAGAAAAAAAAAAGACCTCTCAATGTTTATTTTGATTAAACAGAGCAAAATTTTCTTTTCAATTGCTTAATGACCATTTTCACCTACGGATTTTAATTTTAAAATTCGCAGGATTTTTCTAAAGATTTACTGTATAAGTTTGGAGTGGGATACTGGTTAGTTTTGGAAAGAGGGAGGAAGAACGTTAAAAGAGACATGGTGGGGGATATCGCAGAATATATATATATATATATATATATATATATATATATATAAAGATTTATGGGTTGAGGCAACAGTAATGTTCTTCAGAAGGATGTTGCGAATATCACATCCGTAACAGTTTACTTTTACAGGAAATTAGAGTAGAAAATTACCTTCGAAACAAAGAAAACGGTACTGAACTGTTACATAATATCAGCCCTCATTTATGTGCCTTTCAGAAGCTAAGCACAGTATTAAGAGACATGAATATTTCATTAGAAACTATTAAAACAGTACTAAACTGTTACGTAATATCAGTTCTCTTATATAAGAGGGAATGCTGGACAATCCTCTCACTGATGAAAAAGTGATTTAAAATAACATGGTTCTACAGTATGATGCTAAGAATACCAGGGATCACACGAGAGAAACGATGAAGTTTTCGATAAAATGGAAGTTTAAAGAACATCTATACTTAACATCTGAAAGAGACAATTGAAAATTTCAGGAAACTTAATGCAGCATACCTACGGCCGATAATGGGTGTACCCTCATTGACATAAATACAGTAGTACATACTGTATGTTTGTCTGCAGTTTAAGATTATTTGTAGAATTCACTTGACTCACTTCTAGCAGTTGACTACTTCTTTACACGCCGCTGCCGAATCTCATATGTGTTGTTCTTGTCCTAAGTATTATCGTTCATTACTAACTTCCGTTGAGTATTCTACTTAGTAACCTTCTCTACGTTGCAACACATAATGAAGAAAATAGGCATGGGAAATGTGATACACACAGGACAGATTGAAGGAAAGAGGGATACAGAAAACAAACGCATAACCTACTTAGCAAGAATGAGAAAATGGATTGTATATCAGGGTGTAGGAGAGATAATAAAAGGACACAATTTATTAAGAGATACAAAGAACAGGATCTTGTGGAGAGCCATGATCGACAACCTGCTGAAGAGACATGCCATATGCAAAAATTTACACCCCTGCTATGTTATATTTAGTTTTTTTTTTTATCATAAGTGAATTGGTCATATATTAAAAGTGGTGCAATTTATTTGCAGTCACAGGGTATATACGTATATCATAACCTTCGTTACTTTTCTTTAGTTTTATTTTAATATTTAGGTAATTTATATTTAAATATTTATTCATTCTTTTTTGACTTTCCCCGATATCTTTCTCGTTTATACATCAAATATATGATTGCATGTTGCCTATTTAATATAGAATTTGTAAATAGTGTATCTCAGGTTTACAGATTTGGACATTGCCATTAAATTCCTGGTTGGGCTTACCATCTCTTTTAATTCGTCTCTCAGCCACTTTATAATGTGCCCAAAATATCTCACGGTTAATAAGTATTCTTTTATGCGCCCTGTCCCTACAGGACGAAGATCATCATGGCTTTTCATAACTTTCTGTCTTTTGTTGCTTTAAATAACTTTTGACTCTTTACTGTCCCAGTTTGTTTTCGTTCTTCCATTCACTCCAACAAACTCGCCCAGTACGAAACTCGAGATTGATACTAAATGTTTTTATTGGACTCTTTATCAGATGTTTACGACGCAGTTTTTCCACAACGTTCGAATTTACTGATGTATTCTATGAAATCTTTTATTTCCTCCTGTTTTATTGAAGCCTGTATATTTGTTCGAAGATACATAAAAGCGCCATTCTTATGTACGGGGTATGACCAAAATTGATCCAGCCATTATATGTTGAAGAAAGAAATCGCCTCGGTTGACCAACAAATGCTAAGGACCTTCAAAGCACCTCACATGAGACCCCAGTCATTTTTTTCGGTTTTCTTTACAGTTTTACAGACAGGGATCCACATCAGTTGTTTCCTCCAGTTCTTCTTGTCTGCTATTTTCAAAGATCAAATTTATTTTGCCAGATATTTTAGGGATATTTTACTGGGATCCAATTAAAGAGTAGATGATGTAGCCAGATTTGGGTAACCTGATATCTTATAGAAAGAGAAGATGCAAGAATAAAGCCTCAGATAATTAAAATACCTGAGAATATTCCAGTCAGAACTACGAATAATAGTCAGCACCCGCTCGCATCCGAGCATCCCGATCGTTATCCGTTCTCCTTATTTACTTTCTACCCTCTGGTGGCTGTGACGGAGGTGGCCTTGAAGGAGCAGCCTACACCTGAAGTGCCGTGAGCAGGTGTCACTGTAGCATATCGTTAGTGAACGCAGCTAGACGAGTCTGGTTTTCTTGAGAGCACGTCGCAGATCCTCTTCATGTTGACGGTTGGACTCGAACGTTTCGCACCCCGGATGGTCCTAAGCCAGAAAGACCTATTTGCAGCAACGGTTTACCAGCTCTCAGGGTTAATGTTGGCCATGGACGTCTTTAACTGATACTTGAAGCGTTTTTTTTTTTTAATTTTTTTTCCTCTGTGTAGCCTCTTCAAACAGGATGATACGTGGGATTATTATTTTCATTGCAGGACATGACTATCACGACCCCGTCACCATCGTGTGGACGCTGACTCAGAGTCTTCAGTTACCCAAGCCTGCTTACGTCGCCCGTGGGACCATCGCTACTGAACTTGCTGACGGGTGGTAGAAAGTGAAGTCAAAGACAGTTTTTAAGAGGTCATTCTTCGGCTCAAAGGAGATTGATACGGAACTAATATAATAATTTATTTTTTTGCCATACTGTTCACGTTTATGTCACATGATTTTTAACTGCGCATTATTAATGCAAGTAATTTTCTTTTCCATTCTTCCAGAACCATTCAGTATAAATCATGAAATTCATTTAGGCTGATTGAATACATTATTTTGCATATTAAAAAAAATCAACATAATGTTTATTTTTATTCGGACTGAATGTGTAATAAGTATACAGGTTACGGTAGAAATACCACCCGCATATACCTGTCAGAAATATCGCACACACAATGGTAAGACAATAGTAGCCATGGTGTTCCCATCTAGCTAATTTCATAACATTATGTGGGAGGTATATGTAGGACATATTTCTGTCGCACTCTGTATAAAATGTACATTATATAAACTTTATTTTTAAATGATTTTAAGAAAAATCACAGAAGGCTAAAGACTAGAAAAGCTCAAGATCATTTTAAATTCTTCCTTTTCTCGAAGAACATGAAGTCTCACATTTTCAAAGAGAGTCTTTTCAGGCGTCAGAGGAAAGTAAATATGCGTAAAAAGCAATTAAAAACCTTCCTGTCTCATTGCCAATTCTGACAAAACTGACGATGATAGCTGCATTAATAAATAAAAAATAACCGAAAAACTTTCTTTCAAAAATGTTTAATTAATAAATTTATAAGTAATTATGTACAAATAAAAAGATTTGAAATTGATGTCTTTTTCCATTTCAAGGAAACAAGAGTTAGACTTTCTTCCTTTCACTGTAATAAGGAGCGTTTCTGATATGTCAGTTCCGTGTTTATATGAGGTTAAACGGAATGGTCCATTATACATGAGGTATTGTCAGAAGACATTAAACACTTTTCTCTTACCTTCTTTCTTTCTTGTGTTTTCTCACTTAAACCAAGTAATGTAATCTCCCTTTCTCCACGCGATCAAAAGGGGATACTCAATTATTTATGAGGTATTAGCCAAGCTTGACGGTGACTGTCATGCAAACTAACTAAAGAGATTATTAACTAATGAAAGGAGGGACAGGTAGAATTCTAATAGAGATATATTTTACGTGTCGACTTGAACAATCATGCGATGAGTAACTGCAATTCCTCCACGTTTCAACACTACATATTTTGCAGAAAACCAGTCCAAGACCATTATCGCTTATTATGATAGATAAAAAACATTTTCTTTCTTACACAAGATGAAAAATGGGGAAATGGTATGATGAACTGAGACGAAGAATTTTGATTCACCTTTTAAATGAACATTCATATTTCTTGCACCGGATAAAACATATGTATATATTATCATGTACAGCAACTGGGTGTTTTGATATATTCATCATCGCCACCATTATTCACTTGACTGCTTCAATCGCAGGAGGAAACTAAGGAAAGAAGAATCAGATACCCTTCTCCAGAGTGATCTGTTGGTGGCGCCACTCAGGAGTTCCGTTATTGTCATGTCAGTCTTGCCTTGATGTTGTCTGAGCAACTCTTTCTTTGCTGTTCCCACTTGCATCCGCCTTCAACTATGCCTTGCCTGATGGTCTTGCTGAAGCTGTTATGCCATGTGACATGAACAAACCATGTCATCTTCCGACGCTTAATAGTGGTGGGGAGAGATTCCTGTCGGCCAACCAGACTTTTGACCTTACTCCATACACATTCATTGGTTTTCTTCTCAGAGTCAAAGATGCTGGGCAGTTTTCTCAAAGCTTTTGTTCTCGAACACCTGAATCCTCTTTCCTGCTTCAACCAGGAATGCCCAAGTTTCATCCCTATAGAGGAGCATGCATATGACAAGCGATTCGTAGAACTTGAACTTGGTATGTAAGGTAATTTTGCTCTTCCATATCCTTTTCCACCGCTTCTGTGTAACAATACATTTTTTTCACAAATACTTAGGAGATAAGTAGATAAATTGCTTTTCCTTTTAAGTCTACTTATCTGAGTTTTTAGGAATTTCGACTTCAGTCCATCTTCGATTCAACTTAATTGTCAGAGTTTTCAGGATACCTGTCTGTAGCTCGCCTTTGAATTGGCAAACATAAAATTTTGTCAATGATTTTAGATAATGATGAATGTAGAGTCCTTTACAGAAATTGACCACCCATCCAGCTTTTGAGGTGATCTATATTTCTGGACGGATAACGGATAGAGACACAGCTAGTATCCATATAATCAGAGAGAGGCAGGAAATCACTCAGCAAGTAGGTGACTAGCGGCCAGTAAGGAACTAAGCAGTGAGCAGTGAGAAAGCAGCAGTCGCCTGGAAGGTCAGTGACTGTAAAGGTCCTCTTTCCGTGGCCGGGAATTTGTGAGATAGGAATCCACTTGGATGAAGCCAAAATTAAAAAAATAGACGGTTAACTAAGAAATCATATTGTTGCTATTTCCCAACCAGTGTCTTGATAAGCACTTGTCGTTATTCTTTGTTAAATTCGATCACGGCCAAGAAGACAAACCTGTGAACATAGCGAGTCAGGTGTATATGCAGACACAGCCGACCTTGGATATCACCACAGGTTGTGTAGCGAACGACGCACGGACTATGTCGTCACTGCTATGGCGATCCATCTGCGGATTTCTGCGCTGCAGGTGCCATCTTTTGATAGAGTTGCTTCCAAGGTATTTGATGTTAGACACTTCGTCCAGTGCTATGCCGTCTATGGTGATGCTGGAGCTGGTGTTGCTTTTGGCATATTGTTATATTTTAAATGATTCATATTCTCTCGTTTCTTGGTTATTGGTTAAGTGTGTGGATAGGAACCATTTTCTTTTTTTACTACATGCAGAAAGCTACGAAGAAACAATAATTTTTTCACTGCTAGTAAGTTGAAGATTTTTGGAAGACTATATCCAGAACAGGTGTTGAAAAATAGAATTAGATTAGATCAAATATCTAGTCCTATTCTATAGCTGCCCGTCCTGGGTCAGACAATAAACTACATCCCCGTCAAGGGTAAGAGGATAAACTACGTCCAACAGCAAGACCTCTGATCAAGAGGCTTTGAGTAGCGAGGAAACAACTCTTAATTGCTGATGTTCCCAGGTCCGCCCAGACCTGGGGTGGTAGCATCTGTTTTGGTCCCAGCTATGGGCAAACAGATAACCCCGAAAATGAGGTAAATAGAAGTATAAAAGTGTAAAAATAGGTTTTAATACCAGAAATTCTTTGTAAAAAATTATTACAAGAAATAAATTTTTGAAGAAAAAAAAATATTACCAGCAATACATTTTTTTAAAAAAAAAATATTACCAGCTATTCGTTTTTGAAATATAATATTACCAGCTATATATTTTTGAGGAAAACATGGTAGATGTTCAGATAAACCCCCTTAGTTTCATCAATCCATGCCTTTATAACTAAGACGACCTTAGCGACATCCAGGGAGTCGAATCACTAGCAGTTCCTTCGTATACGATATGTAATAGAACATTTAACTTAGTATTTTCTTTCTCAAAAACCGCATATATTCTTCCTTGAACACTATAATCTTAACATCTTCAAGTCAGCGGTCATCTATTCTCTTTATAATCTTAATTTTCTACCGAATCCTCTTTTATTAAACACACCACATTCGGCATAACCATTTTAACAGTAACCGTCTGACTTGAGTAACTCTTGAGTCGTGTATTTGATAAACTTTAGTGTGTAAAGAGCTTCTTTGAGATGAGTTTGGTTTTAAGGCATATCACCCTCAATGGATTATTTAGTGCCGACAAGATTTTTAGGATATCTTTGTATGATTAGAATATGTAGTCTTTGTAAGAAATCACTTTGTAGATCAGGTTTCATTGACGTATTTTTCTAAAGAGGGTTTTTGTCGAGAGTCAAATCTGTTGCTGATAATATTTTATTCTAAATATGCATTGCGGGTATTTTTGTAAAAAATCTTCTTTTTTATGCTTTCAGTTTGGGGGTTAACTATTTGCCCATAGCTGTAACCCTAATGGCTGTTACCATATCTAGTCACGATGGACAGAGAAACAACAGCGATCAGAGGCTTGCCTGCCAGATTTAGTTTATCAATATGCCATGGACGACATTCTTTAAGCTTCTGAGATTATATTTTATAAGACTAGCAGTCTAGAATAGTTCCTATTAAATTCTACAAGTGGGATATCATTTAGTTATAACCACTTGGATAGAAAAGTTATTGTACATTATTTAATGTAAGTCCCGAAATTTTAACATAAATAGTTGACATTTCAAATGATATTAAGTAAATCTCAAACGTAGCAGCCTTGATGTTTGGCTGACGTGGCCTTGAGAGACTTACTGTTAGCGTCTAGCATACATCCTGTTAAAATGTTTGTATTCTTCGGAATTTGGAAATAAACATTTGATGATAGAGAAAAAAAAATATTGCTTCGTAATATAACGCAATCTGGTTGGACAGGTGAATAGAACAAGCATGAAAATACTGTGAAACAAATTTGTTTTCTAATTTATTAATGAAAATAAAAAAAAAATATTCTGCAGAAAAATGATTTCTTTCTATCGTTGAATAAATCGTAAAAGATATGATTTATAATAGAAAAGCTTATGTATTTGTTCGTGTCTGTACCTTTGATTGCAAAAGTATTTTCCTTGGAGATAGTAAGCTGGGATTTTTAAACAATTATCTAACACGACATTTTAATTAGAAATAACAACAAAAAAAGATTAGTAAACTGTTACGTAATATCAGTCCTTCTATATGGCAGTGGATGCTGAACAATCTCCTCACAGGTTAAAAAAGTGACTTGAAACAGCAAAAATGGCGCCACAGAAAGATGCTAAGTATACCATGAACCAAACATGAGAAAAACGATAACGTTTACGGGAAAGCAGAGCTTTAAAGAACACATATAAAAGGTTTCATTAAGACGGATCAAAGTCAGCAGTAAATAAATCAGTGTTATTCGTGAAAATCTATTTATTTCTCTACTGAATCATGTTATTTAAGTAATGGGAATTATTTGTGAAAAATATTATTGCCCAAATGTCCGCCAAGGCTTCGGCGGCACACCTCCAATCGATGGTCAAAATTTTTTATGACGTTGCTGCATAGTTGCTACTCGATCTGAACAATATGCCTTATTATCTCATCCTTCAGCTGTTGCCTTGTCGTTGGCTTGTTGGCATAGACCTTATTGAAATGACAACAAAGGAAGAAATCTAAAGGCGTCAAGTTGAACGATAGTGGTGGCTAATTGACTTCGCTGTTTCAAGAGATGATGCGACCTGGGAACTTTTCATTCAAATTCTATGTGAACGACTATTTTCATAATAGGCTTCGATAACTTCAAGATATGCATTGATTGTTAAACTTCCCATGGTTGAAATTGCCAAAGAGTTGTTAAATATGAAAGAAAAAGAAAAAAAATCATAAGAGGCTTAAGATTAATTCACATTTAAAATTGGTCAAGTTATTGGAACACCCTTTATTAAACAGCAGAAAAATATAGTTGGAATTTCTAGAAAATATACTGTGAAAAATGTCGATTTCTTCTCACCCCTCCCCCACTAGCTAGGAGTTAAGATCTTGTTAAACTGATCTCTCTAATCTTGGATGGCAGCAAATGACAACTGCGAATTCAAAACATTGAAAAAGATAACGGGTAAAACATTCCATTACATTTCTCAAATATTTATAGCAATTCGCAGATAAAAAAAAAAGCTGAGGAATTTGGAAAGCGATGACCAAATACATCCTGAAAAGAAATAACATTACATATATATTTAGTGGAATCATAGTTACGACCAATGCCAAAAGAAAGAGACAGAGAAACAAAGGTGAAGGGGTGAAACGAAGAGAAATGGAAACAGAAAGAGATATCAGAGAACATGTCCTTAATAAATACCATCATTGTTCACCATCAATATTTTTCCTTAGTATCTGTGAATTGCCATGAGGTCTTGACAAAAGTTAGTGAACTAGTTTCTTCAATACCTTCTTCGTGTTTCTTTGAATTCAAACTGCTCAGTAATTATGGTATCAACAATACTAGCCCTGTTAACAATTACACGACCGGGAGAGACCCAAATGCCTGTTATGAAAGTAGTGCGCATATAATAAATCGGAGAAAATATTGAAAGGCACCTTAAAATAGAGAGCACAATTGCTATTACATGATCAACAGGAAATGTTACCAGATATAAATCACGGGACTTGAGCTCATTTCCGACCAAGTAAGAAAGCAATAATTGTCTTTATTTTTGAGATGACGTATAGTACTTGAATATGGCATTGAAGATGGGGACAACAGTCGGAACAATGTAAATAATGTAAATAACAAAGTAATTTACGGTATGAGAAATGCATTGCTTATTAATCTACCGAACGTTTATAAGCGTGCCATTTGTCCGTATATTGAAAATCGCTGTTACAACTCGTGTTGTGCTTCTGCTATGAATCATAAGATTGTAGACAAAATACAATGAAGAATTTGCAATATTATCGGTCCTGACTTGTCATTTCAGCTTACGTGTGATATTTAATTATATATTTCGATGGCGACATTTTTCTGATGAACCTAACTCTTTGGTATCTCGTCTTCATGAATTTAAGCGTATTACTAAATTGGCAGTTAGGTCTCATCATTGACCTTTTTGATTTGCTAAATTTATCAGTGAGGTTCATTTTAATAGTTCCTTCTTTAGCACTTATCGCCGATTGAACTCTCTTCAAGCCTCTTGCTTTTCTTTCAACTACAGTCTACAAAGATTTAAATGCAACGTCTATTGTCATCATCGGTCCCTTAATTCATGTTTTTTAGTTGCCTTTTCTACTCAGTAACGTTTACTAAGTAGTGTCTTCATTGTTTTATCACTTTGCTTTGGGTGGGTGTATTTAAAAACATACCATATTCTATTTGTTTATCATGATTATCAATATGAAAAAGATTAATCTGTTTCATAGACACGTAGGGAAATGGTTGTTTTTGTGAGGTATTGTTTTTCAATTATAGTTAATAAACACAACATTGAATTATATTGTTTTTAAATTGTTTTAAGCATCTAAATTATGTTACAAGTTATATGTTAACTTATAACACACATTATATGGATTTTGCCATGATTATAATCAATGTGTAATGCTTGGAAGCTGCAATGTGCGACATGTGTTATGAAATGTGTTATGAAAATGTGTACGGTGCAGTAATGGATAGCGGCTCAGATTGAGAAATCGGAGAGTCGAGTTCGAATTCCAATGAAATCCATTAAATTCACTTACGTGCCAATAACCTTGGGAAAGCTATGAATCCTCTTCTCCCCCTCCACAACTATGGTTAAATAGCAGGATATACCGGGTTGTATAGCCTTGGATGGCAACTGGTCTACCGCAGAAAGAAATGGGGACCTACCGCAGGGAAAAAGATATCTGCCTCCTCATTCATGTGTCGAAAGATACATGATCGCCTAAGCGTATATCATGCATAGCACATAATATTTATATATAAATCGCGCGTCTTGAATTAATACCGTACGCGGTAAGAAGGTGAGTGAAAAACATTATTTATAAACTTTACCTTTATTCAACAGTCTATGTGAAAAGAGATATTTCGCGATGAAGCTCAAATTTTACACAAAAGGTCTGTGATAATAATGATGGTAAAGGTTATTGGAATATATTCGCATCTTGCCTAATCATTTCATTGATAAAATCACAAACAATGGACTTTTGTTTCCCATACATTACTTTTTTACACTATTATATTTCAAACGATATCAGACGCTTAGCTTATTTCCATTTTCCTACATTCAAACACGACGTATCTGGATACTTAATGGATTTAACACTCTCGGCATTTTTGCTGATTTACATTCGAATAGCAAGCCTGAATAAAATAAATTCAATATACTAATTAGCTTCATCCCGTTCGTACAGCTACAATTATTAATGTATGGCCGAACTGAAAGGTTCTTTATTCATTTCCATTTCCAAAATTTCATGATAGGAGTAATTTACATTTTGGAAGACAGTTTTATTTGTTGCAGAAATAGTAGACATTTGCAAAATGACACTGTGCTATGGTAAAGTTGTAATTGATTATGCTAAAATAGCATTGGTAAATAGAAAGAGTGGATTTGTCTTGCCGAAGGCAAGAAATGCTATTTTCTCCGTGAGATTCATTAAACACTTAATGGTCTACAAGCGGTGGAGTTTTCATCGAAATGCTGTACTAAAAAAAATGAAATAAAACAGACCGTTCTTGAAACAACGCAAAATGCAAAAATCCTAAACAAAACAATTATCTACGTTCATTTTCGTATAAATTATGATGATAAAAAACAAGCAATTTCAATGATGCTTTATATACGGCCATATAACGTCGAAACAACTATAAGACTGGTCGGTAACGAGACGGTCGACCATGTGCTGTATATTTGGATGTGCGGGTGATCTAATAGATGACGACAGGAAATCGGAGATACACGATCAAATTGCTTCCAGTTTCATTATATTCACTTACGCCGATCAGCTATAATTAAACACACACACATATTATTTCAACCGTGATTATAGCGAAAACATCGTATTTGCAATAGACAAGGATTTTTTATTTATTAAACAAAGTGTATTGTTTTATTAAAAATATGAAGTACCCACAATAAAAACATTTGAAGATAATAATAATAATAATAATAATAAATCAATTAATTGTTTACATATATATATATATATATATATATATATATATATATATATATGTGTGTGTGTGTGTGTGTGCATTATAAGATATTGCTTTATATGTATTATATATTATTTATATGTATTATACAGAACAAACTTCTATATATATAATCAAGAAGAAAACCTCAAAGATTCATTTCGGTCATAATTTATTTCGTGAATATCTCTCTATATTCATCTCTTCAGACCGAAAGCTTTTAATAAATGGTGACAATTTCCGTAGACTGATAAATTAAATTGACAAGGGGAAGGGAAAGCTAAGAGGAAGAGAAACAAGAAGGAGAAGAAGAAGAAATATGACAGATTGTAAAGTACTTTTTAAAACGTGAAATAGAGAGGGAGAGAGGGTGGTAAAGAAAGGAAAGGCAGAAGGAAGAGATGAAGGGACATTAGTAAGCCTAAACTAGACTGACGCATCCAGGGATTTTCTATTTAAAGAGAGGAAATTTGTACATCAGGTTATACAGCAATTTGTCTGATTTGGCCAGCAGGACTACTCTTAACAAATTAGTTTAATAAAAGTGCCCTTAATAAAAAATAATATATACACTGCGTGCCAAATTATTATCAAGATAACTTTTTTTCTAATATTTCAAAAACTGTCCAATCAATTCTCTCAAAATTTTCACACAATGTTGGCAACACTGTTCTGCGTAAACCCTAAAATTTTCGTACTGATCTGCGCAATGTAAAAAACTGGCGCTATATTTGTTATCAGCACCGTGATTTGATCGTGCCAACTTATTAAAAAGATTTAGTAAAATTCACAGAATTGAGCAAACAAAAATTTTATTAATGTAGACCATGAATGTTTATGATCCAAAGAAGCTAATAAATAAGATAATCAAACAAATAATAACAGATACAAACAAAGGCACAGTTTTAAACAAATTAATAGGGAATGTGCTTTCCCTGTTTTGAAATTACTTGAAAAAGTCGACGATTCATAGAATTTGTTAATTTGTCATCTGCTGTAATGCCACGAGATATGTCAAGAATTGCTTCCCACAACTCAGCGTTGCTCCTGAATTGTCGTCCGTTGGCGTACAGTCTTCGCTTCATGATGCTCCAAAGGTTTTCGATTGGGTTCAAATCCGGAGAATTTGCTGGCCACTTCATTTTTCGAGGTCCTACGAAGCCTAACTGTTTCAAATATTCAAGAGTCTTGTGAGCAGCGTGTGAGGGAGCATTATCTTGCATAAAAAACAATGGCCCTTCTGAAGGCAACTCTTTGCCTCTTCATCCACGGTTCAAGATGCTCCTTCATAAATGCTATGTATGCATCAGCAGTCATTTTGACGCCATCTGGTACTCTCGATGGGCACACTAATGTGTTTCCAATAATACCACCCCAAATCATTATGCCTCCACCGCCTTGTTGGCGTCTCAAACACTGATGGCGATTCTGTCCGTTAATTACTCAGCCTTTGCACCAGCTATCTGGCCCATCAAGTGTTGCTCGAGTTTCGTCTGTGAACAAAACTTTAGAGAAGTCAATATTCAAATTGTCCTCGGCTCATTTCAATCGATTTTGAATGTGATTTCTCGTCAACGAAGGCTTCGATACAGGTTTGACTGTTGTTGCTATTTCCCTCATATACCGACACCGAGTACTTTTAGACACAGTAGGATACCCAATGCGACTGAAAAGCTCTTGACTGGTAAGGCCAGGGTCCTTCGTGGCCTCTCGTTTAAGTTGTGACATTGAGACGACGTGAAATAACCTTCGGCTTGTCTTTATATGCCCTTTTGCGTACTTGTGTAGAGTCGGCGGTGAATTTTTCACTGTTTGATGACACTTCCCTATCATTTTAAAATTTTCTAGGGTAGATTTACTTTTTGAGAGTTCTGAGTAATAGTTTTCTTTTCAGCATCACTTAAACTGCTTTTACGGCCCATCTTTTCACTAAATTCTTATACTTTTCTAATAATTTGGCACGCTCAAATCACCGTGCTGATAACAAATATGGCGCCAGTTTGTTTACATTGCAGATCAGTACAGAAATTTCAGCGATTGCGCAGTTCAGTGTTGCCAACATTGTGCGAAAATTGTGTGTGAATTGATTGGACAGTTTTTGAAACATTAGAAAAAAGTTATCTTGATAATAATTTGGCACGTAGTATATATATATATATATATATATATATATATATATATATATATATATATATATAATGATAACAATATCAAACACAAATGATTTTTTTTTTGAATACAGGTAAACAATACAAATATAAATAAAGATGAAAAAAGTTGATCTACGGATAATAATACAAAAGATGATAATCTAGAATTATAGATGTTGTATACATACAGAGAGATATTCACGAAATAATTATAACCGAAATGAGTCATTTTTCTTCTTGATCAATATTATCATTATGCTCTGTAGTTTACATTGAACTCTCTCTGGATTAATATTCTCCTTGGAATTATCCCTACCTGTCACAAATTGGTAATATATATATATATATATATATATATATATATATATATATATATATATATATATATATATATATATATGCGCGGCATTTTGGGGAAAGTGCATAATATCTGCGAGTGAACTAATATATTCAGTGGTATGGATAGTAATTTGTAACCCTTGGTTTCACGCTTTTGTTTTCATCAGCCAAACTGGTTTATTTTTTAGAAAATGGATCTGTTTATGCTTGTTTCTGTTTCATTATTTCTGTGCGGTGGAGGTGGCAATTTTCTTCTTTGTTTAGTTGGGATGACACTCTCACATACATAGACACACATACATACAGATGCATGCACTTTTAAGAATAAGCGAAGAAACCTATCCATGCGTTCGACCATACGCAATAGCCACTGTATTTCAGTTTCGAGAATGTAGCATAACATATGGAGCAATGTTCTCTTAACAAGGAACAGGTGGGGCGGTTTTGACGTCTTTCGGATCGTTCGCCCGCGACGTCCGATAAGCTCATATTTCCTCACACAAATATACACATATGTAGACGTGTACCCACACTCACTCGTCTGGGTCCACTCTCACCACGTTGTTTAAGTAATGTTTTTTTTCTGTGAACATGATAATAATATATGTATTTTTAGCAACGTAAACTGATAGTGTATTACTGACGATTGTGATTATGTTAATGTCGTCATTGAAGTACGAGAGAAAAATCTCCGTGTTTATACATTTTAGTTATTCCGAGTAATTTCGACATAGCACAATGACACCATCAGGGTGTTTTTTTTTTATTGCAAGACAACTAATGTAATATTCATTGTTTTTGAATGCGAAATCCTTGTGTTTATATGAATGTTAAATTTCGTACTTGTGGAGTGAAGATCGCTAAGCCATTGCGTGATCGTTTGACACCGCTTCCTTCAATAATGACACCAAAGAGATTCTCCGTGAATGTCAAAGGATCTGAATTGAAAATAAGTAGATAAATCTTGTCTAAATTATTCAATGAAACATGTCTCAATGAAAACATGCTCTAAAAATATACTCTTATATATATATATATATATATATATATATATATATATATATATATGTTGTGTGTGTGTATTTAGGCATAATCCTTCTTTCATGCACATTTCAATGAATACACCAGACAACGTGCTTTAAATGTCCATTTAGGAATTGCATTCCTGATCAATCAAAATTCGTAAATAATTACATAGGCCACACTACAATATGTTTGACACGCAGATTCACTATACACCTTTCTGACCATAACTCAATTAGATCTCATTTAAATATTGATAGAGACCTACCAGACACTATTCGTAACATACTTGTTGACAACACTAATATAATAGCATCATCTACATGCAAAGAAGGCTAAAAATAATGGAAGCCTTATTAATAAAAACAAAAAACAACACTTAATAATATTGAATTTTGAACATTGACACAGAATCTTGACCGTGTTTTGAAAAATGTAAACAGTTTATAAAACATAGGTGCAATAAACTATTTCTTAGTTAACAGTTAAAATATTTAATCCTTGAAAATGGCTAAATGTATAGTCGAAAGCGCTCGGATTTGTGTATTTAGGCAGCATTCTTTCTTTCATGCATATTTCATTGAACACGACAGAAAAGGTGATTTTATTTAGTTTCTTTATACAATTTCTAGTGCGATCTGATATTTTTTGTTTCTTTTCGGATGATAAATTATATAAAAACTGTTCAAATGTTCTTTTTATCCGAGCGCTTTAGAGTTAAAATATTTAATCCTTGAAAATGGCTAAATGCATAGGCAAAAGCGCACGAATAAAAAGAATATTCGGACAGTTTTTATATAATTTATCATCTGAAAAGAAAACAAATTATTAGATCGCTTGAGAAATTGTATAAAAAAACTAAATAAAATCACCTTTTCTGTCGTGTTCAATGAAATATGCAGGAAAGAAGGAATGCTGCCTAAATACACAAATCCGAGCTGTCGTTTTCAATGAAATGTGCATATACATATATATATATATATATATATATATATGTGTGTGTGTGTGTGTGCACAAACACACACACATATATATATAATGAGTGAAGTCAAATAGGATATCCCTTGATTGTGTGGCTCTTCGCAGCCGATCGTTTAAATGTCGCCAGATCAGATAGTGAATTCTTGTGCAGGCGAAGCAGCTTCTTATCCTGCCTGAGGGCGCTTAAGCATATCTATCATTTTGAAACTTATCCTATAACTATAAAATGTTATATTTAGTCTGTGCGCGTACAGATATTAAAATTGTTGTACTTATTTGATTTTGGTATCCCCGATTTGTAATTTGCATTATGGACTAATCCTTTTGCTAGCATTCATGCCTTCTGTCTTCTTGTATTTCATGTTTAGTCCTTTCTTCTAGCTTTCCTTCACAAAATTCTGTAGGAATTTTTTTTTTAATTTTCTATCCGTTCAAAGAGGATAAAAGCGATTGATTCTCACCAAGCACATTCTCTGTAAATAGACTGAGAAAAGTTTTGGAACTTTCAATGAACGACGGCGCATTGATTTTGATTACCGTCAACCCTTGATCCATACTTGACATGCAACCACTTATTATCGATGAGTGGGTAAATTGTTTTGTTTATTACAATCGAATTTGTTTGTTTTATGGGAAGGGCACCAGACAAAATCTCCATCGCCTTGATCAATGGACATTAGTGATTCATCAAACGATATCAGATTCATCAGCCAGCCATACTCAATTATCGCGTCTCTTTTGTCAACAACAAGGCTGTTTCATTTGTACGTGTTAGGGTTTGGGTTTTGGATTCTTTTTCTTTGTAGAGTCGATTTCATTCAGCTGATATCTTACAGCTGTGACCTGAACATCAACTCCTCTTTCCATTCTATTGTTTGCCCCTTTTTTTTTTCTATGCGTTTTCTATTTTCAAGGCATGATCCCTTGAGTCTCCTAAACCGGCGCTTTGATATTTTCGCAGTTTACTTGTATTTTTCCTCTTACCATTTTGTTTATAATTGCACCAAATTTTACTCCCGATTTTAGGAAAAAAATCTTTTCATACTTCACTTCGTTCCTGAAGAGTTTAGATTTATCGTTCTGTTGTCTAATTCATGTATATTTTCAGTTAGCCAAGTCCAGCAGTTCATTACCGTCTACAAAATGTCACGTTTAAAAGCAAAGTGATTGTCACGTATCCTGAATCTCTTATGAGGATTCAAGCTGTCAAACGTGTAAATACATCAAATACCTTAGTGGCTGTATCAGTTATAACAAATTTAGTATAATAGATAATGTAATTGTATATGGCAAAGTTTGTGTTAAGAGTTGTTTTGTTCTAAACCGCAAGATGTTCTTAAAGAGCCACGCTCGATCGTTCGAAAATATCTACAATTTCAGGTGTATACACATTCTATCTCAGATAAACGCCTAAAATGTCTATAGAAAGATGAAGCTTATAGTATATATATATATATATATATATATATATATATATATATATATATATAATGTATATATATATATATATATATATATATATATATATATATATATATATATAAAATAAGTGTATTAGTATATATATATTAGTGTTGGGATGATTAATCAGAATCGGGGAATTGTAAAAATCGCAAAGGCGAAGGTTAGGAATCCCATTCAAATAAAACTTTTTTTTTAATTGAAAAGTTTTTTCTGACAAATAATCAAATAAAACTTTTTATAATAGGAATGTTTTCTTTGAAACTATATTTCAAATAGTTCATTTGTTATTTTTTTTAATTGGAATGTTTTCTCCTGTGTGAAAACACTTTAAATAGTTTATATTGAAAACATTTTGAAATACTTTATTCTAGGAAGATATTTATTATAGAAAGATGACGCTTATAGGTTCTTAACGAGAACCATTATTATTTGAAGGTCATGAACAGGCTCTACAGAATCATAAACAAAATTCAGTGTCAAATAAGTGAAACAACATTCTTGAAGACTTTCAACAACGGCAGAAGCTAAAACGGATATTCCATATAAATCGAGAATAAAGAATGATATTGTAACGAGAACGATGGAAATAAATATTTATTTTCCCAGTTAAATTTCTTTCGTTATGGACATTTTAATATCCGTGATATAACAACATCGTAGTTCACGAACAGGGCAAAATAGCTGAATGGAAAAAGAATAATAAACATTCTTGGTTCTCGAAGTGGTTTATAATGCTACGTCGTACACAAAATTAGATATAGACACATATAACCGTGTCCCACACAGATAAATTACAACATATGCAACAACAAACTTTGAGTAAGAAAGGGGAACCTCAGTTGTAATATTTCCCTAAAGGAAAACTGGAGTTACGGCTGTTTCTTTAGGATCTAGCCTAGGTCATGTGGTTTTGCCTGTAAGACCTACAGCTGCGAAATAGGGACGTCTTTCTTTTTCTCTCTTGGCTTTACATCACAACTACCTTCATCAATATATCTCTTGATGTTAGCCACTGGCCTTCACGTGATCCTCGTGACTATCTCAACAAAAGGGAGAGAAACGTCATTTGTTGCCCAATAATCTAATGAGGATATTGAGGTTTCGCACTGTTTAAAACAAAAGCTTAAGAAGGAATATCTGAAAAAACCGATAACAGCTACTGAACCCAAGAAATATATTTTCCTGAAAAAAAAAGAGAATGATTTTGTACATTTCGACCTCGGTCAATAAATGCTGCATATTTTCACGTGAGGAAACGGCTAATATTACAATTACCGATTTGTATATTTATGTAAATCTCTAAATGCATATGAAAAGATCGTTTCACTTTGCTCAAAACTGACCGATTTCATAAATTTTTCTCGATTCTATCTGGAGAATAGGGCTTAATTTAAATAATTTTAATTTGCGTGAATGTTTAGCTATTACGCAAAAGACGTTATTTCTATGGTTTTGTTTTATTTTCTGTGAAGTAAATAAACGTTCTGAACATCGTCAAAATATAGGGTTTCCATACTTCTGCCTGAGCTAATTGACAGTAATTGACAGAGGTGACAGCTATTTTAGATTATAAATTTAGTAGTCAATAATTTGAAGACGATATAATGTCAAGAGTTCTCTCAGATGTACCGGCAACATTGACACGATAACTTTCAATTTAATAAATAAAATCAAATGTCACGCATATAGACGATGGAGGACGCCGCAAGTCATATGTGATGATTCTCGGGTTCGGGCGGTGAGTGTGCAAGTTGGACAAGATCATGTCAGCCAGTTTCTTCTCGAAGTGCTTTTGGGTAGACGCCAACATTCATAGAGTTCCGAGATATTGGGTTAAGCTCCGGGTAAAAAAAATATATATATAAATATATATATATATATATATATATATATATATATATATATATATATATATATATATTTGTTTGTATATGGCTACTATGGCAGGGTGCGACACCCTACGGCCTGTCATAAATTTGGCTCTTGTGAATACTAGTTGCTCTGTAAGAGTGGCTGTTAATTCTCAATCCTTCTTCTCTTCCATCAATTTGAAGGTTTTTTTATTTATTTTTTACCAATAAAGAAGAACTGTCGACGCTTTGTGTTCTATCTCTCCTTGTCAGTGTTAGAAGCCCCAGGTCCCAGTCAACCTTGCAGGGTCTTCATTTAGATAAATAATATGCCTTTCGCATATCTAGGTCGATCGCCTATGTGTTGACGGTGATGAATGGAAAGGTCTTTCAACTCTTAGATAAAAATGACGAAGCTGGAAATGCTGGTTTAGATATTTAGAAGGCGTTTGACAGGATTTGATAATGCTGGTTTAAGTTAAAGTCTTATTGCGTTTCTGGAAGTCTCTTTCATTTGATTAAATCTTTCTTATCAAACTGCGTAATGAATGTTATCTTGAATGGCCATTCCTCTAGATACATTTGTATTAATGCGGGCAGCCTCATGATCACTACTCTTGGGCCTACTCTTCTCTTTATTTTCATCAACGATTTTTGTTGACATTTTTCTCGTCTCGACATCTATACTGGTGACACAACAATACTCCTCTTTTAATAGTAATTCCGACAGCTTGGATAAAAGCAAATTGGCAGTTGATCAGATGACCGATCATATGTTGCGAACTGAGGCAAGAAATTTTTTGTTAATTATATCGCATCTGAAACTAAACAGCTCTTTATTAATCATTATAATGAAAGTTTTTTTATATTCCATCAGCATAGATGATGCTAACTTCTAGTAAAGCATATTACATCAACCAGAGTGTTTCAAGTTTTCATCTGACTTGAAGTAGAATGGATATCTTGAATCACCTGCTAATTATCCTGTAATGAAAGTAGGTTCACTCCGTTAAGTTAGACAATTTGTCTCGCCGGATTCTTAGATAGTTATAATTTTAACATTGCGCCGTGAAGCGAATATTTGGTCTAGTGCTTCTGCTACATTTCTAGAGATATCTGATAAAATCCAAAGCAAAAAAAGAAAAAAGAAGAAAACTTTGTATCTTAGCATAACTTTCTCTCTGACTTAACGCAGGTTTCTTTTGAGTCTTCTTAAATATTTCCTCGATAATTGTTTTGATGTGCTTTCCACATTGGCATCTTGACTTCATGGATTGAAACGCCGTAAGGAGATTGACAGGTAGATGTTATTGGTTCACTATTAAAATGGCTGGTCATGATTCTAACTTTTATATTAATAGTTTCTTTTGCGGCTTGTGGAAACTATTCCCGCGTTCCAGACAATTACGATCTTCAGATATTTAAATGATATGTCAATCGCCATCGTCCGTCTACTTGAATCGTGTAATCTTAACTGCCACCCATGCTTTTTATCTCGTGGCAGCCTAGATTAGTACAGTATTTCTTAAAGGAAGCTAAATATATATATATATATATATATATATATATATATATATATATATATATATATATATATATCACTGGTAGCGATATATATGCCATAAACGATTCGAACACATCACAAACGTCTTCGTAATTGCTTTTAGCCGAATATAGCAAAAAAATAGCAAGGTTCCATAACACTGTACATCTGTATTTTATTTCAAGTTGTAACGTTCTTCTTTGAATACTCTTGGCCAATTACTTCTGTACTTGACAATATTCCTCCATTATGAATACACATATTTGAACCCATTTTATCAAAATACACATTTTTCTTGCAATATTTGACAATAATCCTATAATATTATCAATATGCATATTCTTTTCATATTTAGTGATTGACTTCCAATATTCACCATTTAAATCGAAGATATGTAAATAGTTAGAATAATTAACCCACTTGATTTGTCCCGTTTCTGTGAATATCATAATGCCAAGTATAAATTATAAACACGTGAGTTTATACGTATATTTAAACCCTAATCATTTTATGCTGAAGTGAACTAATTTATTAATATTCCATTTGATTTTATCTCCTATACAAATTCCAGACAGCTATTAAAATTCAATAATCTCCACTGATTTGGACGGGTCTATAGCCTTATTTTGTTTCATTTCTAGACATGATAGCTCGGTAAAATCGCCCAGCCTCCTCCTGTGATGCGAACAAGTTAATAGAAGTAGATAGGCTCGACTAACACCCAATCTGCACTACTTTAATGTTTATTAAACAGGAGTAGATGATTTTACATTGTTCCTGTTTAAGATATGTTTTACCTGTTCATTCTCTTTCCTCCGTGGCCATGGTGATTTAATTCTTCCGTTATCTGACTGATCAGTGGCTGTGACTCTTCATTATCAGAATATAGGGATGACAGTTTCGTGGTTACTGGTACTGAGGATCTTAGCTTATTTGGTAGCATTTAGAGGAGTTGTTCTGATATCAGTCGCATATTATTGGGGGTACTTGTATTACTAAATCGTGCATAGTTAGGTATTTTTCTTTTCTTTTTCATTGTAATTGGTTAATCATGTGTCACATACGTTTGACAGGTTAGACAAACTTTAGTAACGTTTAACATGTCGAATGCAAGTGAAAATCAAACAAAGAAGTAAAAATGTCATAATTTTAATCTTCTTCTGTTAGATTGATAAAAGTTTCCTATTTGTTCTTTATCCTTCTATCGGATTCCTATTCATATTTGATAACCACTTTTATATATATATATATATATATATATATATATATATATATATATATATATATATATATATATATATATGTGTGTGTGTGTGTGTGTGTGTGTCTGTGTGTGTGTGTGTGTGTGTGTGTGTTTTTTTTCCACGTAACATAACACATAACATAAATGTAACATGTTTGATTATCATTGGTTAAGCAGGCCTCACAAGCATTTAGCGTGTTAAGCAACGTTAGTATAAGCTATTTGATTTTCAGTTCAGAACGTCATAACTTATACAAACACTGATTAACAAGTCAAATGCCCATGATTCCTGCTTAACCGATTAAAATCAAAGGGCACAAAATAAAAGTACTTCCTTTCACCATATCTCATTCTCTGATGAAGTTTTAATAAAAGTGAAACATCTTTGATTGATAAACGTTTCCTATTTTTTCTTTATCTCATCGTCTCTTTCTATCACACTTTTTTCAATATACAAAGATACTGTTTGAGATTTCTTGGCAGCATGGCTTCTCTTTAATTAGGGACTGAACGGAAGTGAACACGTAAGGGATTTGATAAGCTCACTTCATTTCTTCAGGCATTCCTCCATAAATGGCAGTGGCAAAATTGTATATGGTCTTCGAGTTTATCCTTTTGTACTCTCGTGTCAAACTTCTAACCTATATCCTTTGTCACAATGAAACATAAAATTCCTGTAAGCCATCTAACATAACCTTCTACGTCGTTTCCCACGAGTTACCTATGCTCAATAGATCTTATATACCTAGAACGCTTTGGATAATTTGACCCTGCTACAGATGTTGCAGAAGCATGTCCATGCTAAAAATTATCTGGGAAATAGTTCATGTCATGTCTACTAAGCTCATCATATATATATATATCCATAGATCCATCCAGCTCTTATCTCAAATAACAACTTAAAAGAGACTGTTTGACCAACACAAGGAATGTTAAAAGATTCATGTTAAAAAGATAAATAAAAAAACAAAACAAATGAAAACTACAGACAAAAGTTCATTTTCTCCATCAAGACATTCATTTCTGTAGTTTACTGCTACCAGCAAGCAGAAATATTTCTTCTCCTGATGATGGCCATTTTGGCTGAAACTAGTCGAGGAATCTAAATGAAATAATAATAAAAAAACGAAAGAATTAAAATCTTCAGACACATTAGGTTGTAGATTAATATCTACAACCCAATGTGTCTGAAGATTTTAATTTTTTAATATTTTTTTATTTTTCAATATATATATATATATATATATATATATATATATATATATATATATAATAATGCCAAACTTTCATTGAAACATATATATGCACAATTATATACAGAACAAACCAACAAATCTGTAGCCTGATACTTAATTATATTAATTTCGATCTTAAATGTACTGTGGATAAGTTTAGATCAATAGGACTTATATTCACTACTGAATTAAGGCTTTGGAGAACAGATAGTTCTTGTTTAAAATAGATATTATATTTTTAAGTTATATTATTATATTTTTAATTATATTTATTTTCCTTCATATATATTCGCTAAAAATATATATACACTTCAGGATAGACGAAACTTGTCTATATATTGTAATACGAAATTTATTCAAACTTCACGAGATTAATACAAGTTAACTTTGGTTTTCACAATCACAAGAGATGCTCAAAATTTTAGCCTTTAGCGTACAGACATTTATTAGTACGGTGAACTAGTGCCTGGGCAACGTTGGCCAAAGTGTTCAGTCGGATTGCTGCATATGCATTTTGAATTTCTTGCCTAAGCACTAACAATCTAGTCAGTTTTCTGCGATACACAACACTATTTAGTGTGCAGTGGGAACGCGTCTACGAAAAAAATATTTTTCTCTCCTTTTCCTTAAGTGTGTATATATTTTTGGGGGCTGACTCTGTGTCTTAGCGCGTGGATGAGGGCGTTTTTATAAAAGTTTATTTTTTCATGAAACGTCTCATCTATCAGCAATTGCGTTTCTTTCTCTCTATATAAATCATCTGTAAAGCAACAGTCATATATTTTTATTAGTGTCCTCACTAACAATGTTAGCTCTAAATTAAAAATTCCACTCGAAAATGATTATAACTCGTTATGGTGGTCAAACCGAAGCATTTCGCTTCATTCTTCATAAAGTCTGCAAGAAAAGCCAGTAATATCACGACCACTGAGTCACGGCTATCCATTTTATTTGACGCCAGATCCTTAGCATGAGTTATTGCTCTCTCATTCAAATCAGCAGTATGCAAAGAGTCTGGCGTAATCTTATAGCAAATTACGGTCGAAATTTGACATTCCTAATCAGAAAAAAAAACCTGATGGATGGCCATAATTACATATTCTTCGACTGCAAATATATGCTAATTTGAAATTTGTATCACGTGAATAGTGATGGGGAAACGTTCTTTCTGGTGTCTGACCACGTCGACTAAATAATGAACATCCAACAAAGTATAAATTATACAATGAAGTTCTGACAATCATTTCGTTTACACAAAATAGATAATAATAATAATAATAACAAAAAACAAGAAACAAAAACAACGATCATATGCAGATAAATTCAATTAGCATAAGAAAATAAATGGCTGTTTATCAAACGGCAACGTCGATCTCTTTATATTTTGTCATTATTCTTTCTATAAATCCGTGAATAAATGGACCAAGATAACGTTCATAAAATAAAACACGTACCAGATAATTAAAATATATTCACATTATTTACATTGTTCGGGCTGTTGTCCTCATCTGTATTGCATATTCACTACGTTTCGATCGTTTTACACTTCGACCTTTCTACATTTCGAACTGTACGCTTTATTTCGTCCAAGGAGCAGATTGTTCTATTTCCACGTGTCATACCTGTTCCGGATGTCTCCGTTATCTTCCTTTTACTCAACACACCAAGTTTTTGGTCGCCTCTAAAGTAGACAGTTATTGAACTCACAACGTTATTGGCTCCAACTAGCGCATTTGTCCCCGTAGTCATGTGTCCTCGAAGACATCAGTTTAGGAATTTTGGTGACTTATAAAATTAATGTCATCATAACAATTTTTTTACCAGAGTTCATATTGCAAATTTCTTGTTATTTCTTTTCTCTAGCACTCCGTATTATTGGTTCCCATATTATATTCATTTCTATGTTTGATTGGCTTAGAAAAATTTTGTCGCCTAGCATATGTGCTGATTCCTTAAGTTTGCACATTTTCTAGTCATGTTATTTGTTTATTATTTCAGTTATTTGAGTTTTAATAATTTAATAAAGCTAATTATAGGCGTCACTGTTATTTATAGAACATGTCTGCAAAGAACTATATAGTCACACATTAATATCGATAGAACAAATGACATCCGGATTCCACATAGCAGTCATGTCATGTCAATCCACCTTATGTCATTCTAGGATCAAAATATATCTGTCTTCCTTTTTGCTTAAAAAAGTATGTACCTAGAAATTACTGTAGATATATAGTAGCAAGAAAACAAAGTTCGTGCAGACCCATATCCACCAAACTATAACATAGAATAGAACATTAATCTTAAATACTCCTAGATTCTCTACGACCCCAGGCAATGTCAGTTCATAGAGCGGCTTTGAAAATAATTTAATTCACAATGAGAAGGCAGGATAGTAACCTTACTAGAATAATTCTAGCTTAGCCTCTTGAAATCTAGTGTCAATAAATATTTACCTCCCATATCCATCTAACCATCTATTGATCCTACGTTCATGACACTAACCTCATTCAGTAACCTCTATTTTGATTGGCTCTTGGATCTTGCATCAGGATCATGGAGGCAATATTCTCATAATAAATGTTATTTGGAATAGAAATCATGTAAAGCAGATCCTACATCTGCTACGACCAAGAAAAATATCTGTGTATATGAGTTATGCATCGTTTGAAAGGGGAAAATTAGCAAGAAGGACACAGGAACCCCGTGAACGTCATACACGGATCAGAAGTGTGGTTTGAAGAAACAAAAAAGGATCATCTAAACCTGCCAGCAAACAAACCTAAAACTATCAATATTTATCGGGTGTCCTCTTGGGTAATAGGTAAAGTATTTTCTGAACAACATCCTCGATTTCATATGATCTGGTAAGGTTTTTGAAAAACTTCGTGGAAATCCTAAATATGCCAGGAATCAGCAGGACTTTGTATCTGTTAACAGTCAAGGTAAAGACATGAAAATGACATTTAATGCTGAAAACAATAGCACTTTGCTGAGAGATACAAATAGAATATGTATTATATCATATGCATGTGTAATATGTGTAATATATATGTAAATTATAATCTGCAAAACGACTTCCAGTAAGATATATTCTATTGTCAAAATATTTGCTGATCCGGGCACTTTTGCGGAAACGGTGATGTCATAATTTTTAATGCGTCATAATTTTTAACGATAAGTTTCACCAAACCAAAGGTTAAAAGCCATTGATCGTACAGGGTTACAGAATATAAGGGCAGTGAAGATTGTTAGAGCAAGAAGTATATATAGCGATAGACCCTTGACCTGGACATGTTAAGTTTATATTGTTCGGGGAAGTATCCACCAAGACATTTGTTCCAAAGAGATGTGGTTCTCGAGATAAAAATGCTGTCACAGAGGAACTTCCTTCTTAGGAATGCCAGAGAGAGGAAATGTACGTGTTTAGACGTGGAATGACCAGTCCTTACTAGAAACGACTGAACTAGTTTGACTAAAAAGTGTGTATCATCTAATCATTTGTTATGGGAATACCGATAGTGAGGAATTAGCGGTCTACGCATGACAGCAATGGTCCACACTGTGTCTAATCTGAATCTTGTCGGTATAATTCATCGTAGAGCGTGTTAGCATGTTTTGGAGCGGTCTTAGGAGCCAACTATTTTCCAGCATTTTTAGCTATGGATCATATATTCCCAATTGAGGTCTGGTATAAATTTGAGACTTCACTGTGCAAGGAAATTGCTCATAGTGCAATCAGTGATGATGAAATTATACTGTTTTTTGACTTTAGGGAAATTGAATGTTAAAATAGTTTTACCCTTTGACCTCACATCAGGTTCTGTAAACTGTGTTATCAAATAAACTAGGCTGTGCCCTTTAAAAGAGTCATGAAGAGAGGACAGATATGACGCTATATATTACGAGCGTGCAAAACGATTCCTTCTTCATCTATACACCGTTTGCACTCAATGCGTATGTGTTCATTGCTCACCACAGTTACCTTTATTTGAATCTCTAAACAACAATTGTCTACTTACAATACTCCCCAGTCCTTGCTCTGAAAGGTTTAGATAAATTCGTTACGTAGATTACTCACTGTTTCCCAGTGCACATCACATACATTCACTGAGTATTATATCCTCCAAACCGCTCTTCCTTATTACGTTACTAAGAAATATCAACTATCCTTTTCGATTACAAATATATGTGTTTTATCTGTTCTTAGTTGTTCCAGTGCCCTTGTCTTGGTATTTGTAAAATCCTTCTAAGTTCCGAATCTCTGTAGAGTCAATTTCATATTCATCTGTATGAAAATTGTCCAGTAACCACTGGCTTGTAAGACCATAAAACAGTTTATATTTAAAGTTGCATTTTCTGATGTTTATTCAAACATGTACGGAATGATATATTTCCTATGCTGCTAAACTTACTCCTGCTCTATTGCTATTTCCATAGCAAGTATTCGGTGTATCTACATTTTTCAATTCTCTAATTTAAATTGAAGACATGGAATACTTCGTCAATCTATCCTACTCACACCGTGTTGCAATTATAAAGATGTGGCTTTACTCAAACAGCTTTTTTTTTCTCAAGAACCGCTGCTTTTCCGAAACAAAACTTCACATTTAGGGTTACCCGCACGTTAGAGTCTGAACAACGTCAGATCAAGTGTCTATCGTTACCTTTTTCCCATATTTAAATCATCCCAACTTCTTATTTTTTACTGATATATTCATATCATGCATGCCATTCGGTAACCCTCTACCTTGAAAGGATCACGATTATTCTATTCGGTGAACACTGGTATATGTGCAGAGTAAAAATTGCATACATAATAGTATATTCATGTTTTATTTCCACGAGGTCGTAAGAAGTCAAAAAATGCTTGTAGTTTCATAAACCTTTTTAACATCATTTCTTATATCTGTTAATATGTGACTGACAATTTACTCTCAGTGTATACATAAGCTCAGTTCTTTCATTAAATAATGCAAAAAATTGGGGGGGTCTTATGTGCCGTCTCCTTTCAGGACGTGGACGATATTGACTCTCCACAATTTTCTATCCTTTGTACGTATTTGCAAGTACTTTTGCCATCTCACTTAATCCCTTCTTAGTCAGGTTATTCGCTTGTCCCCCATGACTTCACTCTAACCTGTTAGAGTAAAAATTGCCCAGGACATTGTCCAGTAGTCACTGGCTTATAAGAAAATTAAGTTGTCTATAAATTAGTATATTTACAAGTTAATTTCCTTATGTTCATTCAAACTGAATATTCAATAAGTTGAAGCGTGCTTTTGCAGATAAATTCTCTCTTGTCAGAAACGTATTATATGTGAAAACCTACACAAACAATACTCTGATATGGTCAGCACTATCTGTGTTTCCTTCTGAAAGATAAAGCAAGCACACACCAATGGAAATAAAGTGGGGAAAAAGATGAAATCACCATGTTAGGATATTCTAACACATCCTCCTAACGCAATCGGCTTATCATTTTAAGGCTGCTGCTTAATCAGATTAGTGTAACATTATAACTGTGAAAACTACTTACAAGTTAAGATCCACTCACCACATTTCATTTCCGAACAGAATGTCAGATTATTTCGGCAATGAATAAAAGCTAGACTTTATGCTGAGCTTTCATCTTAGGTAATTACAGCGCTTAGGTTCGTAACAAATACGTTTCGATTCGGCTCGTTCAAGGAAAAAGCGGGGTGTTTACACGATCAAATAGCAGCTACTTAAAACTAGGCTCAAAATTTTCCTATGGCATTTCACAAAGAAAAATCTCAAAATAACTTTCAATATAAACGAAGACAATAAAAGAAAAATGAAAAAAAATAAAACTGTGTATGATGAAAATTAGATAATTAAAAATCAAACCCAAAAGAACGTGTATATCTCTGTAATTTCCCATTTTGTTTCATATATATAAACGTTCCCCGCCGAAAAATGTATACAATTTTGCAATGAGTTCAAAGTCAGTGTTGATTAAAATATATTTAATTTTGAAAACATAAAGGAGTACTAAATTGTTATGTAATATCAGTCCTCATATATATCAGTGAAGCTGGACAATTCCCTTAGAGATGAAGAAGAAAACTGAAGCAAGAGAAATGTAGTTCAACAGGAGGATGCTGAGAGTAACAGGGACTGAACATGTGAACAACGGCGAGGTATCAAAGAAAATGGAAACGTCAGAAAGAAACAGTTAAAATTCCAGGAAATACAAGATTTTTTGAATCGCATGAAATTTCCATACGGAACGTTTTATCCGTGTTAAATATTATTGTCCTTTTCGTTTTTTCTGTTTTATTTTTCATTTCTTTCTTTCTTTCTTTCTTTCTTTCTTTCTTTTTTTTACTTCTCTTCATAATTATTCTATCGCCCTTTTTCTTCTTTTTTTCTTTGTAAGTTTTACATTTTTTAATTTCTTAGTTTTTGTTTTCCTTCTATGTTCATTTTTCTTTTCCTCCTTTTAGTTTATTTTTTTTATTTCCGTCACTTTTTCTATTTCTTCTATATTTTAAATTTTAATATTCATTTCTCCCGTCTATCTTTGCTCATTTCTTCTCATTCTTTCCTTTTCTTGTTTTCTTTTTTCATAATTTTCCCAGGCTTTACAAAGATAAGTTTATTTCTTTTTGTCCAACTCGTATATGTCTTCGATTCTGTTTAACTGTCCGTTCAAATCTCATTTGACGCAACCATATAAATACGTTCTCTGGCTTTTTCACAATTCATATTATTCTTCTATAACAAAACTGTTTTTTCCTTTTTCTATTCTTTTGTGTGCACAAATCCCACATGATACTTTTTGTCCTGGAACAACAATTAATGCACTTCTCTGATAAACACCCAATTATAATATCACTTCTTCTTTTTCACCGCAATGATATTTTACTGCCAACAAACAACGCCTTAATTTTAATCGCAATGACAATAGTTTTTCACTTCGAAATCCCAAGACTCTCCCCTCGAGGATTTGCCTCACTTTATCAATATCATTTTTTTTCAATTTCACTTAAAATCACCACTAAAGAAAGACAATAGTTTAATCTGATTTTTCCCATTTCCTTTCTGCATCTAATATTCCTGTCGTTCTGAAAAGATTCAATGCTCATGACGCATGCGCAGTAAACCACTAATTTTTTTAATCTAAAGATGGCTCTCAAAAATAAATATATACAAGACCTTCCAGTGTTTCTTTTGTATTATGGTCGTAAGAACGATAACAAAAGTGGGAAAATTATGTTTTCTTTAACAAAAGAAGCATATGATGTTATTTTCTCCCCTCTGGCTTAGACGATGAATGATTTATTGAAATATTAACTGGCAGTTTTGATTAGTTTGGCTTGAAGAAAGTGTTGACATCTCGGTAAGAGGTTATTTAAAATATTTTTGCATATTGAAATCCAGTCATCTTTTGACATGTCAAATAAAGGATATAAAATAAATCTATGCAACAATTTACAGTGTCATGCAGATCATCAAAAAAATAATAAGGCCTTTGGAAACAAAAATAACCACATCGATACACAAAAGCACATATATAAATGTAGAAAGCTTAAAAAGTAGAATAATAATGAAAAATACAGTTGAAATCGCACATTTCAGTCGAGCATTGCAATAAAGCCATAAACATGCATGTGGTTTCTGAATGTAAAAATAATATGGTAAAAGGAAAACTTTACATCGTCCTCCGATATGAAAACTTCAAAAACAAAATATAGCTAACGATAGCTAAGTTCAGATTACTGGAAATAAAAATTATTTCTGTGATTGGCTCTAGGTTTCAAGATACTGTTAGCAAAGTATCTACGGTTAAATCTAGCAATTTTAAATGTAAATAATGGGACCTTACCGTCAATCTAGAAATGCGTTTACATTCGTAAAGTCAATGTACCATGATGGAAAGCTCATCAGAGCAATTGCCATGAAAATATTAATAGAAAAGTCACATTGAAACTATGTTTCATAGGTGGTAAATTGGCTGAATGCGAGATATTGGGTTAGGAACAATAACATTACAGATTCTTTAGATTTTATCAAGAATCTCTAAATACGTTGCAGAAGCACCAAATCAGATCTGATGGGAATATTCAATACACGGATGAATGGTAGACTTATAAATGTATATATCTTGGCATATAAATATACGTACAGCATCAATATTTTGTAAGTATAAATTACATAAATTCCTTGCGTGTAACCAGTATTCCGATTTATAATATATTTGTATCGTAAAATGATTTTAAATGCTTCTCAAGTAGAAATACACTACCGTTAAATAGTTTGACGTGATACCTGGTAATTTGTTTTAAATTGCGCAAAAAAGTATATTTGTAGTTTAAATAAGAGAAAATTATTATACACCGTTGAAACAAAGTACCAGAGGATTTTTTATTATGAATTTAATTATTGCAAAAAGAAAAAATAATTTAATTATTAAATTTTGCTCACGTCAAAACATCATCCTTTAGCCTCGATTACTGCAGCACAAATGTTTGGCATTCGTTGCAAAAGTTTGATAATTGATTCCATTCTTTTTTCAATGAATATAAGACATGCTTTCCATTTTTTTCATTTATTTTACTCTCTTCTGTCAAGATCATTTCATGATTATTTTAGTGTTGCGTCAAATGTTTGAACTCCAGTGTATTTTCATTGGAATAATTAAATAACTTCACTGCGTTTTTTTTAATAAAATCAATAATTTTCTGAAACAAAAAAAAACATTAGTGATAAATTTAGCATACATATTTTACACTGTTCTGACATTAAAACGATTCCACCAATGATAATGACGTTCTTTTCGTAATTTATAATACACTGTATGATGACTGCATCCGAAAATATTATTATATTAATTTTAATTCTCTATTTTGGTTATTTAGATTCATTCATAACCATTTGATTGAATGTTCACTGTGGCACCAATAGAAACCGAAAGCCTGAAAGGTTGCAGAAGAATATTTACAATTTCCTCTCTCTACATAAGGTCTTTGTGTAAAGTTTTGGAGAAGCATAAGAAATGCGGGAAAAGAAATGATAAATTATCTAGAACTCAGGATTTGTTTCATCCATTCCCGCAATTGTAATAAACTGTCATGATATCTATAATGACTTTTGCTTTCCTTTGTCAATATATATATATATATATATATATATATATATATATATATATATATATATATATATATGTGTGTGTGTGTGTGTGTGTGTGTGTTACCCTAGCTTATCCCCTGGTGTCAAGATATACAGAATGTCTGTCTGTCTGTCTGCCTGCCTGTTTGTTCTATATCTGTATTAGAGCCGTTTGGGATTGTCGGATTTTATACCAGCGATTTCCATATATATATATATATATATATATATATATATATGGCCTGACGATTGCGTCTAGCATGAAAAAAGACTGTCGCCTCTAAGTGTTGATTCTATGTTTACTTTTATATATATATATTTATATATATATACATTTTCTATACCAGAAATGGGGAATTATTTTTCAATCACCCCACACACACACACACACACACACACACATATATATATATATATATATATATATATATATATATATATATATATGATTAAATTAGGATTAGGACAGATCTCCGCGTGCTTCTCATTATATGTAGATTTCAAAGGCCGGTTAATAAAATTTGAGGACAACCCAACTTGATACGAATATTACCATTAAAATATATATTTATTATAATCGACCCTTAGACTGGACTGAAACATGAAGAGATAGATTTTAATGTCGGAATTTTCAAACATGCCTGTGTTCTTTTTCAAAGATACGAGGAATAAACTAAGAAGTGGGACTTCCTCTTCTGAGGAATGTTTTTCGTAGTGGACTCCCTGTGGAAATTATACTCTCTTAGTAAACCCACATCCCTGTTTAATCGCTCAATTTGCGAATTTATTTTGATAATAAATTTCAACACTGATCTGCGCCTTTCATCTCGACTGTTTCATAGTGCCGCCAAACGAACGCATCTGATGGCATCAACGCTATGAAATGGCTGGTTGCAGTGTGCAGCGACAGTTAAATTTTTGTTGTATCTGATGGATTTGTTATATTTAATGAACCGAAGACGGAATTCTGTTGCAGTTTCTACCACATAATTTTCTCTATTTCATTTGTGGCAGAAGACTAAATATTTGAACTTTCACACTTAAGGAGCTGATAGTTTGAATACTGCGTGAGTGCCAGGCATGTTGAAATTGCTATTAGATATATCTACATACTTGGCAACGCGGTTTATCACAGGTGACATTCCCTTGGTGAGGTTCCGAATAATGTATACTGGATGCTGTTAAAAGTGTGTGTAGTTTGAGGGACTAGCGCCTAGCGTGAAGAGGGTCTTCATTGAATATTTTTCTAATTGTTTGGTCGAGTTTTAAATACTGGAAATGTTTTTTTTTTTAATATATGGGAAAGCTTGTGTATGTTGTAATCGAACTGATAATGTGGCCGGGGTCATCTTACAGATGTATTTCTAAACAAACTTTGGTAAACATTATTTTACTTTGTGAAACTGTTTGAGATTCCGTTTTATTTACAAGCACTGAATGTAATCTCTACTTGTGTTATTTAAGAAAAGGTACCTCTATTCAGTTCTTTAGGGTAGAAACAAAATTTTGGCCGGGTGTGTTTAATGCTTAAAATACTGAGGCTCTTTCCGTATGGCATAGCTCAACGAACACTTTCTAAGTAAGTAACATCTCTCGTCGGGAGTTTCGGCATTTTGTTGTGGCCTTGTTAGGGCCAGAAATAAAGAAACAAAAGAGAAATTGAGAAATATATTATCAGAAACAGTAATACAAACATATAAAAACGAGAGTGTTGCAGCAACACTTTTCGGTGCGACTGTCACAGGTGACTGCTGGAAACTTCACTCTCCAAAAAGGCAGTACCTGCTCCTATTTATAGCTAGGAGAGTCCATGCGTGCGTGTGTAAATTACCATAATATATCTATATATAACTTGTATTTTAGTATCTAAAACAAAAAAATACATTTGATTAAATAACTGACAGAATGGGTGGATTTTTTTTCTTATCTTTCGTAACCCAGGTATAGATTATATTGCATGAAATACTGTGTTCTCTTTAAGACTTCTGCCCATATTAGGTTGAAACACCGGTTCTCGTACGAACACATCTAGCCTTGCTAGTACTTACGGCTGACCGTTTGTACGCTTGGATGTGCAGGTTGGGTAATTCATAACGAATTGGAAGTGAAAATCAGAGAGCCGAGTTCCAATTCCAGTTCGATTCCTTATATTCACTTACGTGCAAATAGTCTTGGGAAAAGTATGAACCCACTTTTTCTGAATACAACTATGCTTTAATTTGTAGGACTTGTATCAGTAAAATCAATATTATCTCCAACATTTCTAACAATATTTTCTGGCTTTAAATAACCTGGAAAGGGTTGATACGCCAAAAATAAAAATCAATCGATCAGTCTTTAAACTAGTCTAGTTGAAAGAAACATTACATTCAAAGCCAGCCTTAAAAACAATGGACACTGTTTGGAAATCTGGATCGAAACATCTAATATTTGTATACCTGTTTAACACATGGTAAACCTACGACACAAATGGTAAGGCTTTCCTGTGTTTTCGTGCAGCGTTACATTTTTCGTATGATTCCTAGGAGTAACGTCAATTGCAGGAAAACTAATCGACAGTCGAGACACTAGTGTTTGTGTCTGGGCGTGATCACGAATGTCTCAAATTTCAGCATGCACCTCGAAAATAGATTCGTATTACTGCACACCAGTGCAAATGACTGAATCTGAGGAAAAAAATAGAAGTCGATTACACCCTGTCACCCCAGTGGATCTAGCACTGACCGTATGGTGGAAGAAAGGAAACTAAAACGGTTGTTTCAATTAATTTGCACTAAGACGTACTTAATATCTGATTTGTTGCAAACAGAATTGATATATTTACTATATTAGTAATATGTCTGCTGAGTAGGCAAAACGTATATTTTGATGTTACCTTTGAAACTTTTAGTAAGATTGTCCATTCATTTTCTCAGTTCAGAGCTTCGATTACTATTGGTACAGTCTCAGTATTTATTACCAACGGCTTGTTAATCTCGATCTGAGGTCCTTGTATCTTCATCGCCAGATCCTTGTATCTTCATCTCCAGATCCTTGTATTTTCATCGACGTGACCGACGTCAATATCAGCTTGCCAAGTCCGAATTTGTGTTCATATTCCTTTTCTCGATAGTAAATAATGTAAATTACACATTGTAAACGATTTTGTTATTCTTTACATTCGAAGTGTAAAGATTTTATATTCTTTTCAAGTACCAAGCAAAATTCGCAACAAAGTATAAACTCCAAAATTGTTACGTACTTTCATTTCTCCTATATGGTCGTCAATGATGGACAATCTCCTCGCAGATAAAGGAGGGACTCAAACAAAAGATATGTTGTTCTGCATAAAGATACTGAGAATACCATGGACAAATGTGACGAGCTACAATGGAAATGGAAGCAAAAAGACAGTATAATTAACATCAGGAAGATAGTTATAATTTCTTGCGAACATAATGAGAAAAGAGATCTGGGATAATTTGATACCCACAAGACATTTTTAAATGCATAATTTACCAAGAGAGCTTCAGTAAATTGATGGTTGAACAAGGTTTAGGAGAGATGACAAAAAATAAAATTTATTCCGAGCTACTAAGGAAAGGAAGTTATGGTGATCCATGAATTTACATTTATTTTTCAATCGTTATGATTGCAAGCAAAGCACTACAGCCACTAAAACGTAAGGATTTACAGGGTGTGGAGGAATTAGGAAAAGAAACATTAATAACGAGCAGAGAGAGAAAAGAGCAATCAGGAGGACAGTAGATAGTGATTGACATTGCATTTAAATTTTTGCAGATTAAATTCCGCTGGAAATGATGAAGCCAGAAGTAAGTTCCACAAGCAAAACGTGCGAGAAAAAAACTATTAGCATAGAACTTATGGCTACCTCTAAAATATGGCTTAAATTCATAATGTCAAGGTACCATAGCGATGAGCTCATCCTAACAATGATATTGAAAGTAGTTATAAAAAGGAGGGGGGCACAGAGAAGCAACCTTCCGGTAGTGAGCAAGTGACTGAAGCCGAGCAGCCAGTTCAGGACCAATAATATTGTTGATTGTTGTTTGGATCTTATCAAGAGGCTCCCATGTAAAAAGCAGGAGCACAGGACCATATATGGTAGTTATTTTCTATACATACTGAAGGAACGTGGTAAAGAAGAACATTTGACTTAATTTTCAGCTGGTTTATTTTTTTCAACATATAGTTTTTTTCTCAGAATAATTTTTGTTTCCTGTTTCATTCATTAATATGAAATATTCTGTTACCGCTAATAAAACCTAGTTAATAAACAATAAAGTGACTTTGCAAATACAGTTATGAAAGTTTATGTTTCCTGGCAAAAAATATGTAACCAAAATACTAGTTATAAATCATGGAGTGCTTTTCAACATGTGTGAAATATACTTCTCTCACACAGTGAAGTATTTTATGAATGCGTAAAGGAATAACTTACTCTGCCATAATTAAGTAGAATGGAATTATTAATACTGCCTTAATAAACAAACTCTTTACTAAAATGATACTTTCAGCAAATAAGGTAAGACAGAATAAACTAATTAAACCAAAAAGACAATATATTTCTGTAGCATTTCTTTCTCCATCAAATCTTCTTTTACGGATTTCTCTAACCCGAAATCATTTTCCTTTCTAAAAACCATCGTTGTAGCTCTCAGATATCAATTCAGTCTACTAATTTCTCTAATTTGTTTAAAGGAATAATAACTTATTTTACGAAACTAAATAATAGAATTAAAAAAAGTGATAATATTGACTATAATGGATTGTAAGCGAAAGTGCAGAAAAGGAAAGGACAGTGCTTATTTGCAACGGCTTTAATCATTCATCGCAGAAATCCTAAACAAACAATCGATATGCCACCATTTATTATGTTCTATTTATTGTAAAACATTTGCTTTTTAAAAGAAAATATTTTGAACTGCAACAAACGAATCAGTAGTTCTTTTCTCATCATTAAATGAATTAAAGACAACGAGGATTAAAATTAAATCTTAAATTCTCTGATCAGAATTCTTTTGACGCCATTTTGTTTTCAAATAAAAGATGGTTCTATAAAATAGAATAATCT